>JAAXCT010003005.1:0-48095 GCA_012490785.1 Eragrostis nindensis | reverse complement strand
CTCTCTGTTCTCCTGGTATTAGTGTCAACATATATAGGTTTATATCATCAACTATTTCATTTGTAGGAGTTAATATTGCTCTTTCCTTTAATAGTTTAGATCCAAGTAATTTTGAGCAAAATTTGGGTAAACTTCATTAACAATTGCTGGGATCTTTGGCCCATCTGTGAATATAAGTAAATCATGAGGTATACTTATCCAGAACATTCATCTTCATTTTCTTTTTTGCATGTTTGTAGTAGGCCATTTCCTAGATTGAGAATCCAATTATTGAAGTTTTGCAATTCAATATATTGTGATGTGTTTTAAGCATTTATTTTTAATCGCATATTTTCTGTTAAAGTTATTATTGTAACATAATTCCACAGTATGTTTTATAATGTAGCATCAATAATTTGTGATCTTGTTCTTGTCCTTTTCTATTACAGGTAAGATCTGACGTAGATCTCCTCCAAGTACGATAACTTTTCCTCCAATGGCAAGTCTTTTGCATTGGGGTTACTTGGGTTTGAATGTCTCGAAGACATCTATCGAGTGCTTCAAAGCATTGTCCTTTTTTGTCATTATAGCCTCATCCCATATAATTAAAGATGTATGTGAATAAGTTCAGCTGTGATTGTCCCACGTTTAATTTCACAAGTTGTAGTATCATCTATATCGATTGGAATTTTGAATCTTGAGTGTGCTGTTCGGCCATTTGGAAGCAACAACGATGCAACTCCAGATGAAGCAACGTTAAAACAATCTTTTTACGTGCTCTAAGGTAGTAAACTATTGTATTCCATAAATATGTTTTTTCCTGTGCCACCATATCCATATACAAATAAGAAACCTGGTTTGTTGTCCAATACATCTTGTACAATTTTATGGAATGCATGCTTCTGATCATTGTTTAAAAAGAGATATAATTTGTTTGCTTCTTCTTCTAATTTGTCAATATCGTAGTTCGTTCTTCTTCAATCAATCTGTTACCATTGTATTCTATGTTCAAATTTTCTTTTTAGGTAAATTGAACATATTAATATGGGCTCCGTTTCTTGAAAGTATATATTCAGGTCAGTCAATAGCATATCACGTAGCTCGGAATCAGTTATTGAATATTGCATTGGATAAATCTATGCTGAAGCTGATAAATATAATCATCAACCATCAATCTCCATTTATTTTCAAAAAATTCATTTTCATTTTGCATTTTGCAGAACAGTAACATTGTACCAACAGTTGTCTTAATTGAGCAGATTGCCCATGCCGCAGCTTCATTAAAAGTCCAGTACCATTCATCATCGTTATTTAATAAGCCTCGTGCAGCACATGCATCTTTAATGTTTTTGTATATAACTCCTTTGTATGTTTTAATATCATTGTAACTTGTAGCTCCTTTCAATCATTAATAACATTCTCAAATAGAACTTTCTCCTTCCATAGGATTAACATAATAAACGCCCAATTTGATGAGTACGGTTTCCTCTTCTTTTAATCCATCTATTATTTTTCTTGTCCCATCTAAATTTTGTCGGGAAATCACCAATGTTAAATCATGACCTTCTGTAGAGTTTTTATTTGCTGTGAACCATTCAGTTAACTTAGTTTTGATGTATTAGGATCTTCCAATATTTTTTGGAATTTTTATATTTTCTTTATATATAATGTTATTCATAAGTGGTAAATGAACAGGAAGGCGTTCTACTGATGGTGTATGATGGTGTATTTCATATCCGAGTAATCTCCATATACCATCTTTGTCACATATGTATCTGGCATCTAGATATTCTTTTATCTCATTTATTTCTCCAGTGTTTGTATCAGCAGGTGTATCTATTCCCTTCTTTATTTGTTCAAAAACTATTTATCTTTATCTGGGCCTTTATTTACATATTTGCATAAATATTTAAGGATCTTACTTTTGTTGCAATATTCTACACATTGATATGCGCTTGGTACTTTTAATAAATACAAGTTTGTGGTGGAACTACCCATCGGTTGTCCAAATCATGATCATTTTTCCTTATGTACAGTTCCAGTATTGCGTCGTCTATATAATGTAAAACCATTGTCATCAAATGCAGTTTCTTCTTGGAAATTCTTTGGATAGAATTTAGAACATTTTCCTTGTTTCATACATGGGCATTTAATATTTTTGTCACCGCATGGTCCATGTATCATATGTTCGGTTATGAGTGCATAACCTAATGGATCTTGAATTGGATTAGGTATTTCTGCGGAGATGAAACGATCATTATCTCAAATGTGATCTCATATCCATTTTTATTTAACCAAACTAATATATGAACATGTGGTAAACCACGTTTTTGAAATTCTATTGAATATAATAATGCATTTATTGGTCCAAATACTGATCCAGATTTTATATCATCAAGTAGTGAATCTAGTTTCATATGAAAAACTCGTACTATTACATCTGACCTATCATTTGCTTCTTGTCCTTTTAGTAACATTATTTCAATTTCTGCCATTTTGGATTGCATGTAAAAGTTATGAAAAGATCTGGTGGTCCACAAACTCGGCATATAGCTATACCATCATGATAATTTGGATCATATATCTTCGACATCCAACATGACTTGATGGTAGAAATATTCTTTTACCAATTTGGTCACCTTGTAGGATGCCTTTTTCTACAGCATCTGTTATGCCTTGTAGATATTCAACCCGTAATTATCTTGGTTTTTAGCTATAAATTGTATCTATCTTGATCCTCTAAAGCTCGAGCATCAACTATTATTTGTTTTGATAATCGACATAGCAGTATTGGATTTGGCTGACCTTGACGATAATGTACATGATATTTGAAAAACTCGTGCATAGTTACTTTGTTTCGTTTTCTCTTTTTGTTATTATCAATGTTTTGATAATATATACCAAGTTGATAGCCTCTTTCTCCATAGGGAAACAATAATGGATATGCAAGGCCATCAATGCAGGATGTAACATTGATATTTTCTTGTAGACCATGATCCTTATTGTAAACTATTATATCACGTTTGAAGTTGTCCATCGTTAAATCTCCAATGATTAATACTGCTAAATCATCTGTGCTTGGCATTTCATATTGCACGGGATCTTCTTTTGTGGCTCCAATGATACGAATGCTTCATCTATACCTTGTATTCCTTCATTAGTCCCTGGCAAAGCGAAACTTTTTACTAAAGATTATGTGTATTTAGCATTTCTATTAGGCCTTTTACTATAGTTGGATCAATGTCTTCATTATCATTTTCTTCTTGTTGTAAAGCGCGTATTCTATTTGAAAATTTCATTTTCAGTATCATATATATATAATTCTGCAAATTTAGGATTACTGTTGTTTTTAGGAAGTAGACAACCGATGCGATGATGAACCTGTCCATTAATGCGGAATACATATGGTCCTTGAGTCTGATTTATTGATTTGTCGATATTAGCACCCATAGAAGTAAATGCAAATAAACTGTTATAATGTCGAATTTTACGCAGGAAATGTTTTGAATAGCTGTCACCATCCCAATTTAATAATCCTTGATAGAAATTCTGGAGGTTCCTTGAATGGAGGAATTTTAATTTTCCCTTCCTTGCAACATTTTGTATACTTTAGTTCTTTATTCTTACATTTTGTGTCACGTTTAGAGCTTCTTGAGGCCAGAATAGAGCACCACAATATTGCACTTACAATTTGCCATACCAAAGTATGAATCTTTCTGGATATGACTCTTTCAGATACTGTATATACTCAGGAGATAATATATCATGGTATGTGGTATTGATAAGTAGGCAAATTTTTTCTGGATATTGAGGTTTCGTTTTTGGCTATGTTTTTCTGTTGATTCTGCTGAATTTCTTATGATGTCTTGTACTTTGCGTTTACAGGTTTTTGGTCTTCCCATATCTGAAGGATAATAGGTTTTGAAGCTATGTTAGTCATATGTTCAGCTATAAAAATGAAAAATAAGATAACATTTATTAATTTTAGATATCATGGAAATCTACTTGCAGATTTGTTGTAAGAAATTATAAGTACTTATATACTTTTAATGTTATACAATAAATCATTATAAGATAGATATTAAACTATATAATTTTTGTGGAGACTGATTGTGAACAGAATTCTTATTTTAGTATGTTTATTAGAGATTAATACAATTTTATCAATTAACATAGTATATTAATTGTTTATGTTTTATTGATGCATGTAGGCACATAACTAATAAACATTAGTTAGAGTATGATACCTTAGATTTTTAAGTTGAGGTCCCTGAAGCTCAAATGTAGAGATTGATCTGTAGCAAAGATATATTCTTCTTTCCAGAAGTCTTATTATATGTCAAATCCTGTTGGTAATGATCTTCAAGTGAGCGTACTGATCTGCAGCAGAGCAAATGTTGGCTTTAGGAGTCTGAAAGTAATGCGTGCCTTGCATAATTTGATTTATGAAACAACATTTAATGTCAGACGACAATATGGGCTGAATGGTATTGACGTCAATATTTTTATGTATAATTTCATAAGAACAGCATGATATTGTTATAAATAATATAGTATGTATATTCAGTAATATAAATTTATATGCTAAAAGTGATAGATTGTGGTCTCTTCACACATCGAACTAAATGAAGCAACACTGGAATGCTGAATTGGAATGCGTTGAGTGCTGTTTAAACACTATTCGAGTCCAGAATAGAAGGAAAAGACAGACAGAGAGAGCTGCGGAGAGGAGACCGGGTGAGTTGGTCCGTTGGTGACAGAAGCTGGGCTTTGTTCACTGGTGTTGAGGAGCTGGGCCTTGTTGGCAGCGCGGAGGAGCTAGGTAAGGTTGTTGGGGGAGGTGCGGCGAGTCGGTTAGTCAGCATGGATGCTGGACGGGAGTAGCCATCATTGTTATCAGTTGGGGAGGTGCTCGAGGTTGACAGTCGTGTCCTAGTGAGTCAATTCAGGAGGGGATTTTGTGTTTGCTGTGAGATTTCTTTGACGGCGCCGGCCATTTTTGCTGAGACATTAAACTCACGTATCTGGTTAATCTTGGCAGGTAAGGAATACAAAAGGCAGAATGGAGACTCGTATGAGAATTTGCTCGAGCACCTGGCATGCAACCAGGACCGTCAGGAGGCAGAGGAGCGACCGGATAGCTGAACGACGGACAGGCTCCTGGTGTGGTGTCACAGCAGTCCAGTGGGCTCAAACTCGCCGACCTGCGGATGAGATGGGAGTGGAGGGGAGGGTGTCGCCGGCGCAGAACAATGGCTTGCCGTCTCCATTGCCTGCTTCCGCATCCCACATAGGCTTCGAACTGATTGGCGGAGCAGCAGGCCGCGGCGCTAGAAAATAGCTTCTCGTGGAGGCATGCTGCAACTAATGATAGATAGAAGCAGAGAAAATCTCGTTACCTTTTTTATTTGATTGCAGTTCGTTGAAGCTGATTTGATTTTGGTCTTCTCGCTTGTGCTTCCTTGGTTACGAGCTCTTGGATTCTGCTGGGGGATCAGTGATGGGGAGTTGGATTCTTTTGCTGAGGCACCGTGAACTGTGGGGAAGACTCCGGACACTAACCGCTAAGCAGCCTAACAGGTTGCCGTCCTAAGCATTGAAAATTCTGGAAGAAAAATCTTGAACGTTACTTGCTAAATGGACGGTGCAAACTAACCAGCCATCAAAGGCCAGAGAACGGGACAGCATTTAGATAGGTAGAGACTAGGGAACAAGCATGCATAAATATTTTTTTTTCATTTTATGTGAGATGGACTACTTGAATGTGAGATGGTGAGAAAAAAATAAAATAAAGAAATCAGCATTCTCGTCGTCGGCATTGTAGCTTCTATAATTGCTTCATTTGATTTGACACGCCACCATGTTCCAGCTCCAATGCCCCCCGTCCTGAACATGGCCATTTTTTTTCTGATCTCACATGGCCATTTTCAAACAAAAAACTAGCTTCACACTGTTGATACTTTCATTTTTTTTGTGAATGAGATTTACCCACCCCCATCCGAAAAGGACAGGGTCCAAGAGGTCTTTACATAATGTCAGAAAGATCGCGAACAAAAGAAAAGAGAAGGTGATATCACCCCCAATCCACTACCAGCTCTCTGAATAGCAGACTGAGGGTCGATAATCACCGAGCAGCTATTCTAGCTGACCGCTACGCTACATACGCGCACATCATCCTGCCATCCGGCAATTACAAACTCGCTGGCACTAAAGAACTCGCTGGCACTAAAGTCCATAACCATTGTCTGCTGAATCTCCTCCATCTTGAATCGTGGTCCAAATTCTGCATCGTCCTTGTCGATTCAGAATTTGATTGCCGTCTGCATCATCATCTTCGCCCCCCTGAATGACCTTGTTCATCTCTGTTGAATAGACTGCTGATACTTTCATAACAAGTTAACTGAACAAACTCTTTTCAGTGCCTCTGAACAACTATCACTAACTCTTTTAGTTGATTGAGCTGGAACTCAAGGAACTATCAACACAACATAGCCTTTTGTCCCAAGCAGGTTGGGGGAGGCTCAAGGAACTATAATAGTAACATTTCCCATTGGTTTGTAGTGCATGACAAACATTTATACTAAAAAAATGGCCACTGCAGAACAATACTAAAGATTAGTAACCGTCTAGGCGTCTACCATTTGAGAAAAAGCTGTCAGCAAAGTTGAACATCTTGTCGCGCATATAACAAAGATTAATTAACTTAGACCAACCATAGTGTTTACTATAACAAAATAGCTTATAATCTAAAAATAGAAATAAGTATAGGCCTTTAATTTCCCCCCCTGATTCCATGTCGAAAGGATCACAGAGCCAACCATGGCAAGCAGCTCATGAAGAAGAGAGGGGCATTGCAAAATGTAGAAAGTCATCCCCCATAAGAAACTCCTTTAAATTGTCACTTTGTCAGAGGACCAGAGGAACCTTAGGCATGCATTCTTAAGCCGATGGAATCCATGCTGCTCAGCAAGCACAAGTGTAGTCCCCACTTAGTTGAGTTTATATAGGTGCACAGAATGTCCTCGCAGAATAATTTCAGCCTTTCTATGCTACACCTGTCTGCTGCCACAAGTAGATGCCGAGCCATCACTAGCTTATCGCTTCTATCTATCCTGGGCAACGAGTCAGTATAGATGAAGTGAAGCATGGCCTTGAACACCTTCGCTTCAATGCCATCGATGCCTACACGAGTTGCGACCTTCTCCTTCAGCGGGCCACGAAAGAACTCGACCTTGAATACCGACGATCGTGCAGCAAGCATGTTCTTGTGTGCGACAAATACCTCCTCACGAACCTCAAGCATCACGTCTGCTCCAAGTCTACTGTCTAGGAGGTTGCCTAGATGCTGGTGCAGGTCCAGTGGTGGCACCATTGATGATCCTTCAGGGCAGATCTTCTCCGTGACAGTGACATCACACCTGAATAACCTGATATAGAATTTATCGTCTTTGAGATAGGTTGACTCCATGTCGCTCCTTTTGATGAACTGCAGGTGGCTCCATGTTCTACATGATGTCGAGAAGATGCATCCTTCGCATGATCTAGTGTAACATGGCACCGGTTCTCCCGTCTCCGAATACATCAAGCAAATTGTACTTGATTTGTACCATGATATCCCCATCTGTGGCATGATGTTTGAGATGGAGGGCGAGGCATATCCAATCAGCGCTCTACAACCATCAAGGAAGCATGTGATGCACCAGCCGTGCCCTCCAACAACGAATGTGCTTGATTTGAAATGGCTGGTGACATCGATCCCCTTGATTTGGGAGTACCATCAACCTTGAGTACATGCCATTCGGTAGCAATGCTACCACTGTTGTCGCTGCCGGCTGCACATGCCGAGACTACGTCAGATTCATTTCTTTGTTGTTGGCTGCTGCTATTATGTGTGCCCAGAATATCCTCACACACCAATTTTAGTTGCTCCATGTCATCTCATACCTGTCTGCTGCCACATGCAATTGCTGGACCATCACTGTCTTGTCACCTTCATTAATCTCGGGCAATGAGTCAGTATAGATGAAGTGAAGCATGGTCATGAGCACCCTCGCTTCAATATCATGGATCCTTACACGATCGTGCAGCGAGAACGGTCTTGCCCCGCCACCAAAGACTACTCCTGGAACACTGGCAATCTCGCAGCGAGCACATTCTTATGCACTATGAATGTCTCCCTACCAACCTCGATCGTCATGTCGGCTCCAACCCTGCTGGCTAGGAGGTCCCTGAGATGCCACTGCAGGTTGGATGGTGGCACCATTGACGCCATTTCAGCACAAACTTTTTCTATGACGATGACATCACATCTGATACAGAATTCATCATCTTTGACATAGGATGACTCCAGGCCCTTCCTTTTGATAAACTGTGGGTGGCCCCAGTTTGAAATATTCTCGAGAAGTTGCATACACCGCCTATTCTTGTGTAAGATGACAATGGCTCTCCGAATTGATCAAGCAAACTGTACTTGGTCCATACCATGATGTTGCCGTCCGCGGAAGGATGTTCGAGGCGGAGGGTGACGCCGATCCAATGGGTGCTGTCCTTGCTAAAACCATCAGGAAAGTATGTAATGCACCATGTATGCCCTCTGACAACAAATGTGCTTGATTTGATGCGTATGGCAACGTCGAGCCCCTTGATCTTCGAATACTCCTTGACTTTGAACACATGCCTCCCGGTTGCCGTCTTGACAGAGATGGTCGACATGCAGTCGCTGCCTTGGCTGTTGGAAGCACATGCAGTAGAGTCCGTCATTGAATCAACCTAGAAGTAAGTCACTTTTTAGCTTTTATCCAGCATATTTTCCAAAGATGTAGCATAATAAGGAAGAGGCAGGGCTTGCTACTCTAGCTACTCCTTATACCACATACTACTTATATTATTACTTAGCTGATTTTCTACTCCCAACACTACCACAACCAATACACTCAGTTCGATCAAAAGATGTGTGTAGAATACAAGATCCCAAAATATAAACAGGCAAGCATAAAGAGCACATATCAAAAGGAAAGATGGAGGCTGCAATTGTGTAAAACAAAATGTATAAAAAAGATGAATAAATGATCTCATTGCTTCAGCTCCTAAACTAAAAATGCAAGGCTCATTCTAATAACATTTAAGCAACTCAAATACACTTCAATTTGGTGTATCTATGAACATTATGATAAAAAAGAACTGAACCAGATTAAGTGCTGTCCATCAGCGAAAGGGCCTTTACCGTAGTGGTAAGGCGCCCGAATAGCACCTCCTAGGTCCCGGGTTCGATTCTCGGTGGGAACGAATTTCTGGACTAGGTTAAAAAATCCCCTCGCCTCTCTCCAAGTCCCAAAAGCACATGTTAAGAGATGAACCGCACTCACACACGGTGTACGGCTCCATGTGTATGGGGGGGGGGGGGGGGGGGGGGGGGGTTTGGGGTTTTCTCGACCTGCGTGAGAAGGTCTTCTCCTCAATGAAATGCCGCGGGGGCGGCTTGCGCCCTGCAGGTCGAGTTTGTTTTTTTAAGTGCTGTCCATCACAGAGGATATTTAACACGCATATGAACAAAGCAACATAAATAACTGGAGCCTGCTGAACTAACTGATTTATTACCAAAAAGCATATACTAGTAAACAACTATAGCACACAAAGACAAACAGAAAATAAATTGTTCCTCCAAGTCAGCAGAACGATTGGGAAGCATGGGATGGGACACAATGCAAATCTAGGACTTCCAACAGCGGTGGAAATCAAAAGAGCAGCAACTTCCCTATATGCAGCAACAAACACATTGTTCCTGCGAAATGTCAATTTCATCGAACGAGGCGTCCTAGGGCCCCCGCTCAAGACTCAAGCCAAACGTCGCACACGGCTAGGGGAGGTGGAATGGGTTTCTGCGGAGGCGCCTTACCTTATTACCTACAGTGATGAGACCTTAGCGTGAGCGTCGGAGAAGATGTCCGACGGAGTTCGCCGTCAGGAAGGAGGGCGTCGCCGCACCGCCGCGGCTCGAGTCGACGGACGGGTTCGATGCTGTCGGGAGGAGGGGTGTTTACGGCCACAGACATGGGCCCTTTTACTCTGTTACGTGGGCCAATCTTACTTGCCGCGGAGTGGGCCGACCCCCGTGCGCTCAATAACATTAGGACAATCGACGCAGGTTTTTTTTTATCTTCTGGTCTCTTCGTGCCCGTTCCTCTAGCTACAGTAGATCGGGGCGAACCGGAGGCGATTGACTTTCCGGCGCCGATTTCGCCGTCTTCCGTTCGCCTCCGGCGTCTCTGTTGGGACGGGAGGTGGATGGGAGCGGTGGAATCGGCGTCCGGTGTATATATCCTATCTTTTTAGCCTAGGATTAGATAGGTTTGGTTCTATCTCCTACATCTCCTGCCGGCGACGACGTTGGTGTGAGGAGGAGGGTGTTGGAGCTTTTTTCGGCTTCCTCTTCCTTGTCATCTACGGCGGCTTCCCAGTCCGTACAGGAGGTATCGGATAGAGGTTTGTTTTTCTGCCTTTTTGTGAAAGGGCGGATACTGTGGTCAACCCTAGGGTTGTTTTTGTTTTCCGCATTGCTGTAGTCCTCAGTAATGGCGGATGGTGGTTCCGGCTGCCGGTTGTGGCCGGCGGTGGCGGATTTGCATACTTCTCTCTTATGGAAGGGAGGAAGTCCGTGCTTTACCAACTCGCTGAGAAATCGGGTTGGTTTTCTTCTTCTACCGCTTCTGGTGGTTGCGTTTCCCTCCTGTGGGACTCGTTGTTCGGCGGGCCGGGGCTGTTGGTGATTGAGGCGCCAGACCCCTTGCTAGCCGGCGATGATTGCCTGTTCGTTCAATGTTCACAAAGCATGTTGGGATCCCTAATGTGCTGCTCACGGTGCCTTTGAAAAATTTTGATGATCTTCGTCCGGAAGGTGGTCGGCTTCACGGGCGGCAGGTTCGACCGTCGCGACGAGGACGACCGGGAGAACTTGCAAGGACTGTGGTGTAATTTGTTTAACTTTCATGTTTGTCTTTGTAAGTGTTGGGATGTAAACTATCAGAATCTTATGTGAAATATAATCCCGGTTTCTCAAAAAAAAATAAACATTAGGACAAAGGGACAGAACAACTTCTTCTGAAAAAAAAAAAAGAAAAAAGAACAACTAAATCAAACTAAATGGTGTCATTTTAAAAATAAATTAAACGGTGTCCATCTCAGAGAAGATTTATTAACACACATGGAAAAAGTAACAGAAATAACTTAAGCCCTCTGGACTGAACTGAAATTTTACTTATTTATTACAGATAGCACACATTTTTTCCCCCTAGAAATTAGGGAGGAGAGGATCCCCGCCTGCGTTCGTTTCATTGATTTAATGGCGTAGAGCAGCCAACCATACAAAAACCACTCGGGATACTACTGAGGAGAGAAAAACACGGTGGAGAGAACATTGAACTGTCAAATCGCGGGTAACACTTAAAACAACTCAGTACATGGCTTCGCCAGGAGCAAATATCTTGCTTCTAGTAACCATACCGATGACTCCATTGATCCAGTTCTTTAGCTACCATCCGTAGTTGTGTGATCTTCAACAGCGTTGAAGATTAGGCTGTTGCGTGAATTCAATACACGTCATAGAGCATTAGCAGGACGTCAGGCCATACAGAGCGGCGATTGCAAGCTGACACCAGCCAGTCCAATGCCCAGTCGGTTCCAAAGATGGGCTGCCACTGGACATTCCTGAAATAAGGCAGATAACAGAGATATATGAGTAAACAACCGTAGCATACGAATGAGAACAAGGAAATGATAATGGAAATTCAAGCAGCTAATTTTGCCTGGTCATAGCCCTTCTTTCATAGGAGCAGTCTGTAGACGTATTTCCACCAAAGGCGCCGCAGCGGATTGCTGGCGCCAGCGCAACCGGCAACAAAGAGATGGCATGCCGCCTGCCACCGAGCTCACTCGCCACGAGCAGCCAGCCGCAGCAGGGGAAGCATGCCAATCCCATCTCTCGCCGTCTTTCTCTACCTTTAGACTTGATTGGGTTCCGAGGTTCGGGAGTCAACAGCGTGCGTTTTATCTCTGCATTTAAAGAAGGGCTCCACTTGCACAACTGAGAATCTGATTAACCGATCATCTGTAAGTGAATAGAGGGTTATTCAAGCAGTACGATAAACATGAGCAACTTTATAAGGATTCCTAGAGTCTGCAACTTGATGATGGGTTAAACACTCATACCGAGTCAGGCTGTCGCGGCAACATATGTTTGCACACAGTGCAGAGATCTCATCAGTCAGACTTCGTCAGAAGCGATAAACATGATCGCCCACGGCTGTCATGCTTGATCTGCGAGATATTGAACTTGTATTAGTCTGAGACACAAAATTGATCAAGAACAGAGGAGTTCAAGCATGTCTTGCACCACGAAAACTGAAATCAGAGCAGTATATCTGGATTTTATATGTTAACCACGATAATGTACTACCTCCAGTTTTACTTTGATGCCGTTAGCATCACAGTTAGTGCAAATTTGCACTAACTTTTGTGTCCTAACACATTAAAAACAAACCGGAGGTAGTAAAAAGAATCCAGAAAATGCCTGAAAAGGGGGCAAACAAGGTTGATTCATCATGGACTAAAGAAGTGAGTTGCACAGCTGCACTCCGAAAAGAAACGTAGAAAAAAATGTGCAGAGAATAATGCATTGTAAAAAGAGCATCCAAGATCCAGTGCTCAGATTGCTTTTTGTAGAACAGCAACAATACCCTATATTAGTTTGGAGACTGAATAGAGTTAGAAACTCAACCATATATGGAGATATTTTATTTTCATTATTGTTGTCCTATCAAATCGTAATACAAGAATGTTTGCAATTGTTGTATTGCACTGAAGTATGCAGTTATCAATAACGAAAATTCACCGAAAAAAGGGAAAAAGTGACAAATCACTTTCTAGGTTCCCAAAACAAAATCATCTAGTATTTACACACGCAAAGATAATCGTGTTGGTTCTTTTGTGTTTATCAGATGTAATCGGACATTTTTGCTTTCCTACCTAGTACAATGACTGGCAGTTATCCTGCCGGCTCGGGGGAGGGGATAGTAGGGGAAAATGTACGTTACAAATTGAAACTCTATCAGGCTGATTGGGTCAGGCGGACATGAGTATTGCAATAGTAACTCCTCGTGGTCATTCATGGTATCTGTCAAAAGTACACACTGCAATAGCACAAGCAAGTAGACTTAATTAAGTAATTTCTAGTTTGAACATAAAAATAACAGGAGCTATCCACATAGATAAAACAGAACATCGAATCAAAAGGAGACTATTAAAGTCAGTGATCCGATCCACATTCCTAGACATGGGAAAAGGGAGAATATGGAGTGCCATATGTTATATACAGTGCAGCTGTATTGTCCAAGACCCTCCACAAGTCCACAACTAACACTGAATTCTCAAGAGGCAGCACGACTTTCATTCTAGAACCATAACCAAAAAAAAAGGTTGATACAGAATTGGTTAGACCCAACCAGTTCTGAACTTAATACTATCCACATGCATTAGAAGAAAACACCGGAAAATACCTGTACTGTGGAACAATGTTTCGTCATCATGAAAGATTTCATCAGCTACAACAAGAAAGATCCAATTCAGAAAGTATACAGGAAGATGAGCAAGTGAATTGCAGTTCCAAGGAAATTACCTATTTTTAGTCATACATTTGTGCTTCTTTAAGGTGATGTATCAATCTTGAGAGCTAGTTCCTTCACAAGATGTACAAACCATACTCCATGTTTTGTAAGTGACAACAAGCACCTGATTGCAAATTTTGAAGACCAAACAGTTTTGAAGTAACAGCATAGATGGTCATCTTGCCAAAATATACTGCGCTGCTACCAACTCTTACTTCAGCTGTTTGGTATTGTTGTGTTGAGCAGAAGATTGAATATCTTAACTGACTATATTAAAATATGTTTTTTTCAGCTCTAATAACATAGTACAACACGAGTTATAGAACACAGCTCCTGCATATCAAATGAATTCTTTAATAATAGACATGCTATACTGAAAATGGCTAATGCCATCTATCTCTCGTCACAAACATACACTTGAACTCAGGAATTTGTGGCCCTGGCCCAAATGCCCATATGAAGCAGAAAGCAATTGCAGAGCAATAGAGAAGAGAAGGGAAACCGATTGAATAAGAGGTAGGGGGCTCCCTCCCATTCCGTTCTCCCAAAAAAAAGGAACAGAAGAGATAACAAACAGGCTAGAATACGCAATTGCTGATCAGAACAGTTCATGTGGCATATATATAAATAAGAATAAGTGGATCAAATGAAAAGTAACAGGCTGATATTTTACTTCAATTACACTCTAGAGCACAAACATGATAATTTATGCACTTTATTCAACTCACACACACATCTAAGATCACTCAACATGTTTTCACGACTCCCAGCGATCAAACTGGGAGCACAAATATTCATAGACAATTAAAGCATATTCTTCAGCTCACATATGTTGAAGATTACTCCACAGATACTTGGATGCGAGTTGCAGCACAAGAAACATCATCAGCAATCTGGTTCAGTATTTTAACTTTCTCATCATTGTCCCACTCGTATTGCTCTGCAACTATGTCCCAGTCCCAATGCCCCCTGTCCTGAACATGCCCTTTTTTGTACAAGGAAACATGTTGCAACACCATTGACACGTGAATAACAAAGTTAATCAAGTAGAGCTTGCCTTTTTGTTCCCTCAAACCCAACTATCACCAAATCCTTTAGCTGATTGTGGCAAAACTCAGAGGACGGCATGAAATGTCATCACAAGGTTCCTCTTCCCAAGAGGTAATATGGATGTGGAGGCTCTCGAGGCAAGGTGCCGCCTCAATGAGTAGGCGGGGCCAAGAAACATCCCAGGATGAAGGCACATCAGCTACAAGAAGCCTCCTGAGTTTAGGTAAGAACAACGAGGGACAAAAAGGTTAAACCATCTATCATATCCAGTAAAGCGTATAACAAGGTTGGTTATTCCTGGGGTGTCTCCAAGAAACAGGTTGAGGTCAATATTACCTTTAAAGCGACATAAGTGGTTTTTCGTGATGCCAAGGCACATGGCGAGGTTCAAGTGTGTGAGGTGTGGGAAGGAGCTAAGATTGTACCTCACAGTAGTGTCCACAACAGCCATGCTCTCAAGCATTGGGAGAGTGTACAGCTTGATCCACTCGAAACTGCAATGCTCCAAGACAAGCTGCTTGATCTCTGATCTGGGGGCGTCGACAGCCACAATGCCGCGGTTTTTGCAGGACTTGAGATGCAGTACTCTTAGCTGAGGGCATAAGGTGAAAATAGCCTCGTAGGCTGCAGCTGGAGTCGATCCTGGCAAGTCTTGCAAGACCAGAGAGGTAAGTGCGTTAAGGCCGTGCAATGGGGGAATATAACAGGCTGCCAGCTTCAGGCTTCTCAGACGAGACATGTGTGGATAGTTGCAGAGACCGCGGTGAGGAAAACTGTGGGCATCCTGCCGTCGGAATGTACTCTTAGCTGAAACCTCAAGATCTTCAACCCCCCAGGTATCAACAGCCTTGGCTATCAAGCGGTTCATGCAGCCAGAGCACTGGGTAGCAAAGAACTCGAGCCTCATCGTACGGACACTCCGGATACCATGGCTAAGCTCATGAGAGTCGTCTGCATCCAGGAAGTTGTTGATGGACGCAGCCATGGCGCGCATTGCGTGGCGCTCATACCGCCTAATGCTGGCGCAGAGCACCTTGAAATTGACTATGAACCCATAAGTATATCCAGAGGCTTCTTTGTGCATGAGGATGCACCGGTGGTAACGCGGCGGGAGAATGTCACTGACCCTGAAATCTAGGGTGTCAAGTGCACGAGAGAGGCCTGCCCAGCGCTTCGAGAGGGCTGCCGTGGCGAGCGCCGTGCGGGTGTCGAGGTGGCGCAATATGAGGAGAAGCAGATCACAACTGAGGGCACTGAGGCGGTCATTGCTGTCAGTCGCACTCAGCCGGTTCCTCTGGGACAAAATCTTCCTAGCAATGGCATTGCTGCAGGGAGAGCAGTGAATTGGACGGAGAGCGGCAGTGGTGTGACCATCCGGTGGCCGCGATCCAGACGCATTCAACCAGTGCCGCTGGGACAAAATCTTCCTAGCAATGGCAGAGCTGAGACGAGAGCGGTGAATTGGGCGGAAAGCGGAGGTGGTGTGTCCATCCTGTGGCGGAGGCTTGCCACTGCGGCGGCGGGTGCGGATAGACAGAGGCATCCGCCTCAACAATACTGCAGGCCCAACAGCAGATGGTGGCAGAGGCTACCCGCGCCGAGCCGGAGTGATGTAGGTTCTAGTACTGTTGATGGGCGAACTAGGCAACACGACGCCAATGGCTGCGACAGTAACGGCCGCCAGTTGTGGCAAATTGGAGATTGTGGACGTCACGCCGGAGAATGCGAGTGGGCCGGAGAATCCTTAGTTCCCGTGGATTCGTACCCCCAAGAATCTGCTGCTCGTCCCCGGTCCCCCGGACAGAGAAGAACGGAGGTAGGGAGGCCAGGCGGTGGGCGGCGAGGGCGGGCGGCGAGGCGGCCGGGATGCCGCCGGACGCGGTGATAGCTATCGGAGGTGGGCGGAGCAGGGGTGGGGGCATCAGATTGGAGAGTTTGGCGGTGGCTGAAGGTTGGAGGGCGGCGGGCGGCAAGGCGTTGGGGACGTCGCCGGCCGCGGTGGTAGCCGTCGGCGGCGGGTGGACGCGGGGCGCCCGGTGAGGCGGCGGGGCGTCGCCTCGCCGCGCGTGGTGGAGGGGGAGAGGGGGGACCGTGGAGGAGTTGGATCGACCCCGGATGCGCGGTGGAGGTAAAAAGAGGGGGAGAGGGTAATTAGGGAGACCGGGAGAGGAATCAAGAAGATCGCCTGCCGTCGCTGAACTCTACCAACTCGAGCAGTTTCCCAATCACATCCCAATAGCAAAAATAAATAAATAATCAAATCATAAAAAAAATAAGCTCAAAGGTCCCACGTTTCTTGAATTTTCCATTGAGAATAAAAGACCTGCCGAAGCCTGCTGTGCCGAACCTAGCAAGGAGATGATGAGGCATAAATCGCCAGCTATACCTGGTGCGTCTGGGAGGAATCGAGCCCAAACTGGCTCCTTGAGAAATCTTGCGGGCGGCCAGTCGAGCTGAGCTCTTTATGCTAAAGATTTTTTTTACTACATCGAGCAAGTCACGCAGCTAGACGATAAGCAAGCTCCAGGCTCCAGTGGAGAGGCCGACCACATGCAATCAGTTCACGTCCGCTTCATCTTCCTCCGGCAGAGTTGGGGGGGGGGGGGGGGGGGGGGGGGGGGGGGGGGGGGGGGGTGGGTTGAAGACTTTGTTGTCGAGAGAAGAGCTTCATGGCAGAACAGTGAGCGCCATCCGGCAGCTTCCCTCGAGAAGAAAATATAGAAGAGCCCGAACGAGCAAAAATGTGTTATAAAATTGACAACTTACATCTAATTTCAGTAAAGCACAACAAAAAATATTCACTTCAGCAAGTACATTCACAATTCAAACCGAACAAATAAGACGTTCAGTTAACCATCCATTAGCCAGATCCATATACATTCAACTAATCATCCACTACCCAACAAAAATCCATCAACCAGATGGGCAACCCTAGATGAGATAGAAAGATACGTTCAACTAATCATCACCAGGTACATACTCCGAGCCACTGGAAGAACGGTCACTTACAGACTCCGAGCCACTAGGACTGGACTCGTCACTAGGTACATATTCGGAGCCACTAGGAACTGAGTAGTCATCATCTGATGGAGATCTTTGGGAGTCTGAGGCCACTTGAGGGAGTGATGGCGGCAAGGGTGGCGGGCGGGGCGGGGCCGCTGGTACCACTTCATATCCCTTTGAGCGTGCTCTACGAGGAACATTCATCCGAATCATGTCTACGCTCCCTGCCTCAATTTCCATTGGATCTGTCCTGGTTTGCTCGATCCTGACCGTGCATCAGTTCTGACCAGAGAGTTGTAGTTTCTCTTCACAGCTTCCACCCTCTGACTAACATCAACCTGTAAACAGAAGAAGATAAGAAAGCTGGAGCCATCACAGCATTGAGCAAAACAGATAAAACAATCTGCAGAGAAGAAAATAAGAAACGAAAACCGGAGCCATTGCAGCGGTGAACAAAAAGGAGAAAACAATCCACAAACAAAACAAGGTATGAAAGCTGGAGTCATTGCAGACTTGAACAATGAGCAAGGGGAGGGGACCTACCCCATCAAATTCAAATGCTTCTGTATCTTCAGTCTTCTGGATCTTATCTTCCAGCTCCCGAAGCTTTTTAGGGAAAACATTTGCAAGTATTCGAGCCCTCGTGCCTTGCTGTTCTTCTGTACTGTCACCAGAAGTCAGAAGCCAGTTGATCTCCTGAAGAGAACTTTCAAGCAACTCCATTCCTGCGATGATATCTTTGCGTTGTGACGCTTGTGATCTTGCTTCTGATATGAGAGACTTGACTTTGTCCAAGGCAGCACAGAGATCAGATATGTCTACAAAGAAAACGTTTCATCTGTCACAACCATCAATGTAAAACAGATTTTCTAAGAAGACCCAGTTAGCTAAGCATTTTATATTCGACATTTCCCCCATCCGTTGTGTTACAACAAGCATCGTGAACTCTCAAGAATATAAACAACTTGATAAACTGCAGTAGGTAGGCACAGTTATTCGTTACCAATATCACCAAAAGTAGGCACAATGTGACTGCTCTGCAGAATTTCCTTCAGTTTGGACTCCTTCTTTCTAATCAGATCAAGCATCTTCTGTTAAAGTTTATGGAACTCATTTTCCACCTGCATCGAGAAAATTTATATGTTTGTAAAATGTGTAGACACGCACAAACTATTTTAAACGTCTAAGATGGTGTCTAGACTCATCCTGCCCTGACTTATCAAAAGTTTGCTTATGCTACAGATTCACTGGTTCTCTCAAACCGATGGTTCCATTACTTTTGCTATCACCTTCAGCCTTATCAGCTTCAACTTGGCCTTATCAGCTTCAACTTGGTAGTTCTATTGTTCATGCAAGCGTTTCCTAATTTCTACGAGTGCGAGGAATCTAACTTCTATACATGACATGGTAATAACAATAAAGGTCTAGTTTACTTTCACAACAGAAGAGACCAAAATTTTGGTTGCAAACTCCAAAAGACCCAAAGCAATATGTGACCAGTGTGTTTATTTATGATACTTGGTAATGCAATGCTAACCACCTCAGCCTGTGAAATGGTACTTACAGCTCCAATGAAGTTTACTGAAAGCGAATGGTCCTCAGTTATCTCAGCCTCAGAGTCTGCTTCAGCATAATGTACAACGAACAACAGATCCTTTTCTCCACCAAGGGCGTAGACAGATTGACCAGTAGCAATCATAGATGATGCCATTTTCTTTAACTGGCAGAAAGGTCAACAAGATTCAAAATATTTCCATTGAGATCAAAGTTTTCATAACACCATTGAGAAGGAAAGTTACCCGAAGAAACCTCTCCTCTTTGATATCAGATAGTTTTTGAACCGCTGCAGTTAGACGGTTGGCGATTTCCTCAGTTAAGCCCTGTTTCAACCATGAATCAACATTCTCAATGGAGCCATCCACCTCTTCAAGAAGCTTTTCTTTCAAGTCCAGACCAAGAACACGGCATAAGCTGCTCAGTCTTAAAAAGTCTCCATCTGCATATACGAAAGAATCTATGATTTTCTAAGAAAAAATGCAACAGTAAACACTCAAAGAAAGCAAAACAGGAAATTAGAATCACTCCTTTGATTCAATAAATGTTCTTACTGGACATCAAAGTGCACCTATTCTCCTAGTTACATTCAGATTAACAGTAACCAGCTAGGGCAGCCACCAGTAACAACATAAACAAGTAATTTCCTCATTGCAAGAACCAAACAACTTCCAGCTAGTGTTTTGAAGAATCCAAAGGGAGTGAGGAACAGGCAAACTGCTTTTTTCTCTCTCTCTCTCTCTTTTTTTATTTCGATGTAAAGGCCTCAGCCGTGCCCCATTTTATTAATGAGACGGAACCTATTCAGTTTCCAGCTCATATTAGAAACAGCTCCGACTAGAGACAAAGCTAAGGCTACAGCTCTAACTACATCTCTAGCAAAGCTTGATACGGCAGTTAAAGTGCTCATCACATCAATAACATCATATCACAACTTCCAGAATTGGTCACACTAGACTGATCACAACAGGCGAACTGCTAACATCTCAATCCGACGATTTTCCTTTTAGGGACAAGGGGGTCTCCCCAGCTTATATTGAAAGCGTAACGAGTCAGGACAAAGGACTGATACATATAGGAGTTCAGAAGAACTCAGAACATCACCGCACGCAGGCCGTCAAAATGAAGCACACACTTAATCCGATGATTCACTTCCAGATAAAGCAGCACACGTGTTAGGTTCGCTAGAGAGGGGATAGGAGGTGGTGGTCATGGAGGAGGAGGAGGGCGGGTGAGATACCTGGTTCCGCAATGCAGGTCACTCGGGAACCGCAGCGAAAGTAGGTCGAGGATGGAGGCGCGGCGGCAGCGCAAGTTGGTCGAGAAGGAGGCGGGGGGACGAAGCTTCCGCAGGTCACACTCGGGAACCGCCGCGCGGGTAGCGCGCGGCGGTCGAGGATGGAGGGGTGGTGAAGCTTCCGGCGGCAGCGCAGGTTGGACGAGGAGACGGGGGGAAGCTTCCGTCGGCGTCGGCGCGAGTGGTGAAGGCGGTGGCGGCCCTCCTGCAATATAGACGGCGCGGCCGCGCGGCGAACCCTCCCGCGGTGGAGGGAGCCGGCGCGGTCGAGTTTGTTGCGGCTCTCGCCCTCCCGTGCCGATCGCTTGGCCGCACCTGGCACACGTGTACGGCAGAAGATGCGTCCCCACGTCAAGAACCGGGCCAATTATTTTTCCTTGACCGCGAGACCAAGATTGACCCGAGTCCAAAAGGGCTAATTCAGAAAAATACGCTAGACCAAGATGACACAAGACTTGAGAGTATGTTGGTTGTAGCAATTTTCGTTGGTCCTTTTATGTTTTGAGTGCAGATTTGGTGCCAAGGGGCTCCCAAGTTCCCATTAGCCAATTTTGCATGTTGCGATATGTCGATAGCAGGAAAAGAATCTGATTATGAATTGAGATCTATAATTAAGGCTCATTGGGTAACACAGCCATGAATATTACACAATTGTAACACTGCATGCTTATTTCTGTCATCTGCCTAAAGCTACATACTGCAATAACACTAGCAAGGAAACCAGTTAGTAAAAAATATTTTGGTACTACTATCTTGAACGCTACAAAAATAGCAGGAGATATTTGTGTTATTGCATCATCATTCCATAAGGAAATATTAGATTAAGTGATTCAGTGCGGACTCCGGGATTAAGGGGGGAAAAGATGGAAAACGTATCATCCGTGCAGCCTGAATTCTCCAATACCCACCACAATTGACCCTGAGTCCCCAAAGCAGCAGCACGACTTTTGTTCTAGGACTATAACTAGAAACTACAAGGATGATACAGAATTGAAATCAGACGAGCTAGTTTCGCACTTAATATTATCCACAAGAATAACAAGATCAGACCAGGCGATAACTGTAATTGTGGAGCTTCGTGAAGGATTGCATCTGCTCAACACAAAAGATCCAATTCGGACAAATATTCCTAGACTAAGACGAATGTGAATAGCACTTCAAAAAGAAAAAATACTTATATATGTCAGGAATATGTTTGGGTTCCTTACTTGCGACATGTCAATTTTAAGAGGGCAAACAAAATGCCAGATGTAAGTGCCAAGACTTTTTTCTCGAGGGCACCTAGTGTTAAGACTTGAGACAGTAGATCACTACATTAGGCAGAGGTAGGTTACCTTCTCGGTGTGTACATATAGCAGTTCATTTTGGCGAGTAACAACAAGCATTTGAGTGCATAAATGGCGATCTTACCAAACATATTGTGCTGCTATCAACAAATGCTTCAACTGATTGGTATTAGTGTTCTGAGAAATACTGAATATATTTACTGGTTATATTGAAAATATTGCTATTCCAGCGCTATAAGTCTTACAATACAAGTTATTCTACAGAACCACTGCAGCGCCAGATGCACTATTCAGTACTCCCTACGTCAACAAAATACGATCAGTGGGAGTACTTCGTAGTAAAGAAGTACGGAAGATATCTTATGCTGAAAATGGATAGTTTCATGTATCTCTCGGTAAACATAGACTGCAACTGATCTAAATTTGTACCAAAATGTTTATGTGTAATGTGTTGCAAAATGCAAAATGCGCAACGATAAAGGAGAGTACAGCATGCTAGCATATGCAGCTGTTGATCAGCAAGCTCATGTGCTACATGGCACAAATAATAATAAGTGGATGACAAGCTTATAATTACATCGATGGAATTGATAGCACAAATTATGCATATACAACTTTTGCATTTATTCAGTTCACACACTTCAGAACTACTTGAAACAGTTTACAATTTACTGCTATCAAATTGGGAGCACAGTGATGCATAAGTAACTTATGCATTTTATTCAGCTCACATGTTGGAAGCTACTCCAAAACTACTTGAATGAGAGTCTTTGAGCAAGAAACATTACGAGTAATCTGGTCGAGTATGTTGGTTTTCTCCTCATTGTCCCACTGGTATTGCTCTGCTACTATGTCCCAGTCCCAATGCCCTCTGCTCTGGACACGCCCTTTTCTGTACAAAGAAACGTATTGCAACGCTGCTGCTACTTTCATAACAAAATTAACAAAGCAAATATGTCTTCTTGTTCCTTCAAAACCAACTATCACCAACTCCTTCAGCTGATTGTGGCAGAACTCAGAGGGCTGCCACGAAAAGTCATCACAAGGCTCCTCTTCCCAAGAGGTGATATGAATGTGAAGGCTTTCGAGGCACGGTGCTACCTTGATTAGAAGGCCAGGACAAGTGACACTCCCGGATGAAGGCACATCAGATATCAGAACCCTCCTGAGTTTAGGCAACAACAATGTGGGGTTCCAGTGCCTATACCATCTATCATGTCCAGCAAAGCAGATAACTAGGCTGATCACGCCTGGGTCACCTCCAAGATATAACTTGAGGTCCCAGGTGTGGCTTCTTCACTTGAGAAGGAGAACTGCAGGAAGCCGCTTCTGATGTGAGGATGGCGACGCGGGCGAGGCGGGGGGCGACCCGCCTAGGGTTCCCTCGCCGCCGCCGCCGGCCGCCTTGGCTCCTCCCCTCACGACGCCCCCTCCCACTCCTCTCCGAGCGCCTCTCCTCTTCCCCTCTCCCTCCCTCTCCTGCAGTTCTCCCTCTCGCGGGCAGCTCCTGCCCGCCATGGTCGTCATCTCCGCCTCCAATGGTCGTCGTCGCCGTCTCCCGTTCCCCTTCCGCCGTCGTCGTCGCCATGGTCCTCCCGCGGGCTGGGTCTCCGCCGCGAATGGGTCGCTGCCCCTTCTGCGTTGGCGGCAGATCCGACGGGCTTCGTGGAGGGAGCCTCGGGGCGTGGTGGTGCCGCCCAGATCCAATCGTCGCTGCCCCACCCCTCCTCGGCCCTGTCGGCGTCGCCACGTTCGTGGGGTTGCCGCCTCCTGCCGTGGTGGCCGACTCCGGTGGGCACCCTGGATGCGGCGCCTCCTCGCACCAGATCCAATCGCCGCTGCCGGAGCCCCGCTCCCCTGATTTGGTCGATGTCGCTACTGCTATTGGGTCGCCGCCATGTGTCGGGATTCCGTCATCCCTCGACCAAGCTCCCCCGCTGGCATCACGTCATCATCCGCTGCCCCGATTCCTGCTGAAGGTGGTGGAACATCCATGAGGGAGATGGCGGAGGGCAGCCACTCTCTTCCTCACCGCGCATCTCCCCCACGCTCGAAGAACAGTTGGCAATGGCTGTGGAGGTAGTGGATCGCCTGGACATGGTGAAGAAAGGCGGACACTTTCTGCTGCTGAGAGGTCGCTCCGTAAGTTTCTGCTGGCAAGATCCCCGTCCTGGAGTCTGAAGTCGCGGCTCGTTCTGCGGGCATGGTTTTGCAAACCACCCCCTTGCCGGCGGCTATGGTCGTGTCCGTTCACATGCCGGTGGCAGCTGCTGCTCGCACTGAAGCTCAAAATGGTGGACAGTTGGTCGTCGAGAGATGTGTTTCACGGTGGGCAGAGCAGAGCCGTCGCATTCGTCTCGTTGTGATGATTTGGTCAAGGTTAGTTCGTCGAAGGTCGGTTTTTCCGATGGCGACTACAAAGAAGAGGCATCAGACCGAGGGAAAATTTCGTCCAAGTTCTTGTCTTGTGGTCAGGAGTTACCCATGGGACACAGCGTCAAGACATCTCCGGTCTCCGGCGGCAGGATGAGTAGGGTAGTGGTTTCCTTCTCTCGTCGTTGTGGCATGTGTACGGTTTTCTTTCTTTGTTTGGGTCGGCGGTCGCCTTTCATGCCGCGAGTAGTCCCTTTAGGTCTCTGTGTGTGTCGCTACTTGGTGCCTGTACCAAGTTGACGTGTTGGTCGCGTGTGTGATGTAAAAACTCTCTTCTTCTTATGAAATACGTGCAATGCACGTTCTAGAAAAATAACTTGAGGTCCCAATCAAGCTTAAAAGTATGACATGAGTCTATGTTTGATGCCATAGCACTTGGTTACATTCAACTGGAAGAGGTGTGGGAATGAGCTAAGCTTGTAACTCACAGACGTGTCCACGACAGCCAAGCATTCAAGCATTGGGAGAGTTTGCAACCTGATATCCGTGGTCATGCAGTACTCTATGACAAGCTGCTTGATCCCTGATCTGGGGGCATCGACAACCACAACATGTTTGCACAAGCAGGATTTAAGGTGCACTGACTGCAGCTGTGGGCACAAGGTAAACATCCTCATATTTTTGGTCCAGCCTTATGAAAGTTAAATCGAAGTTCCTAAATCTGGGATCTTTTCATTTGAATGATGGGAACCAAAATAAGGTTTTGGGAAGACAAGTGGTTAGGAAATTTACACTTAGTGAACAGTATCCGTCTCTCTTCAACATAGTAAGAAAGAAACACGCAACAGTAGCTTCTGTTTTTGATAGAGTTCCTCTGAATGTGTCTTTTAGAAGAACGTTGACTGGAAACACATTAATTCTTTGGTATAATCTTGTTGCTCGTATTAGTCATATATAGTTAAACAATAGTAGTGATACCTTTCGATGAAACCTTAACCAATCTGGTATCTTCACTGTTGCTTCAATGTATGATGCTCTAATAAGCAATGGAAATGTCCATTTTGACAAACATCTCTGGAAGCTTAAAATGCCGTTGAAAATCAAGATCTTCATGTGGTATTTAAAAAAGGGGTCGTGCTCACTAAGGACAATTTAGCCCGCATGAATTGGAATGGTAGTAGGCGGTGCTGTTTTTGCTCTTGTGATGAAACGATCCAACATCTTTTTATTGATTGTCATTTTGCAAAATTCCTATGGAGAGCTGTACAGTTTGCTTTTAACTTACAACCACCTAGAAGTATTACTCATTTATTTGGTAATTGGCTTAGGGGGGTGGTACAAAATTGAAAAGGCACTGTTAGTAGGTGCTTCTTCTTTATGTGGGCAATATGGCTTAGTAGGAATGATGTAGTGTTTGACAAATCTCCAATTAAAACTTATATCCAGGTACTGTATCGGGGCACACACTGGCTCAGGTTTTGGACCCAGTTGCAACGGCGTGATGAAGACAAGGAGACGATGAAGAATGCATGCCTAGCATTGGAGGTGGTGGTCATGCAGATCTTCGCCAATCATGGATGGAGGTTTACAATAGAATTGGTCATTAATAAATTTCTTCATCAAACTATATTGGTTATGTCGTCTAGTTGGTTTGCTTGATTCATGTAATGGCAGATGGATGTGCTGCAGTTTGTGTAATGAACGGCTGTAACCTCTTATGAGGCCAAGCCGGGTACTCTTTTCCCATTATCTAAAAAAAAAATATGCTGACGCTGGGGTGGACCCTGGCAAATCTTGCAAGACGAGTGGTGAGTGCGTTGAAACCTCGAAGTGCCGGAATAATGCAGCCTGCCAGCTTCAGAGTTCTTAGAGGAGACTTGTGTGGGTCATTGCAGAGCCCAACGTGAGGAAAATTGTGAACATCCTCTAGGCAACAGATGTACTCTTACTAAAACCTCAAGATCATCGACTCTCCAGGCATCAAGTGTTGGAACTAGCCCTAGGATCTCTCACGCTCACGCAACGGACGGAGTAGAAGATGAACAGTAGTTTCCGGCGCCGAACGCCGCGGCGCACACACGCCTGTATCTTGGCTTCTATTCAACTCGAAGGACTCGGACAAAGCTTACACAAGGATTACATGGTCTTTATAGACTCTCGGCGACGCAGCGCCACGCAACGCACACCGTCGAGCTCCACGCGCACGTACGCGCACTCTCCTGGCGACCCGGCAGTCTTCACGATTCGAGCCACGAACTCCTCCGCAAAACTCGGTCTCCAGAACTGATCTCGATCACATCGCGCTCCTCCGCTTCTGTCGCCAACGGCCTCCGACTCGACCATCCTTGCAGCTCCCTAACAAACTGATCAGCACGCGCATACGTCGTGCTTGACTCAACCTGGACGATGGACTCCAACGCATGCACATACACGCGCGCCATCAGACTACTGACCAACTACGTGACCAGAACGCGGCCACACCCGCCATCCCGGCCTCACGCAAACTCGATGCTGGACGCGAACACAAGCACGAACTCGTGCACCAGCGAGACTCGACACACCACACACCATGGCCTCACCGGCGTGGTTTATTTTCTAACATCAAGAGCCTTGGCTACCAAGCGATTGATGCAGCTGGAGCTTTGGGTGGCAAAGAACTCGAGCCTCAGCGAACTGACACTACGGACGTCTCGGCCGCCACTGTCGAAAGAGTTGTCTGCATCCATAAAGTTGTTGATGGAGGCGGCCATGGCGCGCATGGCACGACGCTCGTATCGCCTGATGTCGGCGCACAGAACATTGAAATCGACATCGAAGCCACAACTAGAACGGGCGGCTTCTCTGTAGAGGCGGATGCACCGGTGGCAGCGCGATGAAAGTACGTCACTGATCCTGAAACTGAGGGTGTCAAGCCCACGAGGGACGCAAGCCCATCGCTTGGAGAGGGCTGCAGTGGCGAGCGCCGTGCGGGTGTCAAGGCAGCGCAAGATGAGGAGAAGCAGATCGTCGGGGAGGCCGCCGAGGCGGTCGTCGCCGCAAAAGGCGCGCAACCGGCGGCGGCGGCGTGACGATGGCGAACCCTTCCTGGCAAAGGCAGAGCTGGGGCGGAAGCGGTGAATTGGGCGGGCGGAGGCGGTGGCGAACATGGCGGGATTGCAATTGCGACGGCTCCTGCGGCTGAGTCGAGACATCCGCATCGGCGATTCTGGCGCCGCCAGCCGAGAGGCGGCGTGTTATGGCAAGGACGCCGGCAAGGCGGCAACGATCCAAGTAGAGTTGCGGAAACAGCAGCCGCGCGTCGCTGGGCCGAAGATGCAACCCACACATTCGTCCCAGGTTTGTTTATGGCCCACTTGGCGTGTAAAGTTTGGACCGAATTTGGCTATTTTCAATTTTATCTTTACGATTATTTTCTCGTTCTTCCTACTAGCTTCTTCTTCTCTTCATTCATTCCTTATTAAGGTTCAGTTGCTCTTGAGTAATTTATTAACCGATCCGTTTCCAGTTGAGGCATATCCGCATATGCATGCATCATCAAACTGCATGACCGGTGCGCCGCCGGTCAGCTCAGTTGCGTCATGGCGCCACACGGCGTGGAAGATGTGTGAGCGACGCCGCCCAAAAACTTCTCGTCCGCGCGGCGGACGCACCCACGCGCTTGCTCATCCGCTTCGCATACCGCAGTCAACCCAACCCATTTGCCGCGCGGAGCGGAGCCTCCGTTTCTTTCTCCGGCGGCCTTCCGATGACGCGCGCGACGAATAGTTTGTTACGTGCGCGCACGCAAACTCCAGCGGCGCGATACTGCAATCTTGGGAAGTCTCAACAAAAGCTAGGAGTAGCGGTCAGCTGTGCATGTGAGGAGCAATCAAACAGCAAAGCAGTGCAGCTTTGGCCAGAGAGGGTTGTCTTCTCAAGGAGCACGCTTTGGGCACCAAACGAGGTACGCTGCCATTGTCACACACGGCGCAGTCAGGCCCAAAGGGAATGTCTTTTGCATCGGGCAGCCAACGTGTGGTACCGCGAGTCAGCACGACCTATGCATGGCATTTCATACCCCCAAAAAGGAAGGGAAAAAGCGTGCATGCAACAGTGCCGTGCGCAAAGAAGAATCAAAATTCCGGCTGCAGGAGAGCGGCAGTGTCGCAGTGAACAGAGTTGAAATACGATGCCGCTTGTATAAAAAGTTCCAGTCGTTCAATTAAACTGACGATGCCATACTTTTAGCTTTGTACTCCACCTTGCCAATCATCACACTCTTGTATATGCAGTATCTATAATATCTATATAAGTCATACCCATTAACATTTCTAAAGCTGAATCCTCATTGCGCCACATCATCTAAATAATCTGGTCCATCAATTTTTTTTCGTTGAATTCATCACCACCATCCATCATCCACAATGGAAAAGAACAGCCATGTTTATTTGCATTCAGTTTTCATTTGCATTATCTTCCAGAGACGAAACTGCCAGCTGAAATAAAACTGCAGCAGCCACGCACATCCCTTCAGTTTTTCATTTGCATTATCTTCAAGTGATTGCACAGCCACCCACATCTCTTCAGTTTTTCATTTGCATTATCTTCAAGTGATTGCACGCAAAAGAGTAACCCACCCGTCTTTCAGTCTTTCTTTACAATTTTTGCATTTGCATTAACTTCAATTGATTGATTGGATGCTTGCAGTATTTGTGGCAGACCGAGCCACCAGGGACCTCTTCAACCTGAACGCCGTTTGCTTTGCTTCTTCCATCGCTGGGTGATGGCGATTGGGTTCATTCTGTATCAAGCCCTGACCTCACCAACGCCTCAATCAAACCAATCTGTGTTTCCATACATTGCTTAGCACTTAAATACTGTGCAGTTCCTACCTACGATGGATCACCCAATCCCATTGGTATAGCTATTCGTGTTGTTTCATCCATAGTTAGTCACAGTATATTTTTCTAAATGGCCAGTTTATTCATCATGTGGGAAAAGATTTGATTTTCTGAGCTTTAGTATACGTTCATGTTCTAGCAATTTCTGTTGCCATCACTTGCTGCACCACCACCTTTTTTGTCTCTTATATGAACCTTTTGAATTTTTACTCAGATTCATCATGTCTACATGGATTGTGCTATTTCTGTTTCAATAAGCACATACTTCATTTTTTTTTGTCACTGGCTACTCATATTTCAAGTTCCATGTACTAAATTCTTTTGATCGTCTTCACAGGAAGATTACTTTCATATCCGTCCAGTAAGATTCTTGAATTGGATTCGAGTTCAATCAACAAATCAAGTTGTTTCAAGGTACGTAATCTCTTGACAACCACCTGTAGCTATGTCCTCGGAAATTACTCCACCTTTTCTTCGGCCTGTTCGGCAGGCTGATAACACTGTAGCGGCTGCTGAAGAAATAACTGCGAACACTGTAGCGGCTGCTGAAGAAATAACTGGAACACTGTAGCTGCTGCAAAGAAGCTGGCTGCGAAATGGGCAGCCGAACAGGGCATATGATCAGAAATACACCCTTCTTTTACATCTTTACACTGCGTGCCCTATATAGATGCTTCTACATTTCATATTGATCACTAAATCATCCTATTCTCATCAAAATCGTCTTTTATATTCCCGCAACAACGTGCGGGGAATTCACCTAGTCTCATAGTATAACACATGGTTGCTAAAAGTCCAAAAGCTTTTCAGTCAAGAAATCAAAGCTCTACGATTATTCCACTTGATGAAAAGCTAAACACTTTATTCATCATGCTCCAAATCCACAGAGTTGTCTCACACATCGCTCGCACATGACATGCATCGATCGTCTCATGTACTACGTGCTACTACGCTACAACGGCATGCTCGTGTTGGATTTTACGTAGCCACCACCACCAATGCCGTCTCTTGATCCAAAGGCAAGTACAGTGCCACTACCACCAATGTTGCCCGTGTAATTCTGCAGCGCGCTGCCATTGCAGTAGCCACCGCCACCGTTACTAGTGCTTCCACCGCTCTCCATCGCCTTGAGCTGCGACTTGAGGAACCTGAGGTAGCTGGCCGCCTCGTCGAGCATGGACGCCGTGTCCATTCGGGCGCCGCCGGGGACGAGCCGCTGCAGGACGCGGAGGCGCTCGCTGACCCGCTCCCGCCGCAGCCGCGCCGCCACCGTCTGCGGGTCGCTCGAGATCCGCACGTTCTTGCGCCGCGGCAGCTTGTTCATCCGGGACGACGGCGGCTCGGCGCTGACGAGCTGGTGCACCGGCCGCATCGCCGCCGCGCGGTAGATCATCTCCTTCACCTGCGCCATCGCCTCCGCGTCCGGCTCGTACCCTCCTCCTCCTGCAACATGGTGGTGGAGACGGCTCTGAGTCCCCCCGAACGTGATGCTGGTGGTCGACGACGACGACGTCGCGGCGGCAGCTCGCTTCGCGCCTCGCCGCGGCTCGGCTGACGCTGCTGCCACCGTCGTCGTCGCGGTTGTTGCGGACGCGCATGTCGACGCGGCGGGGTACATGTCCAGCCTCCGCTTCGAGGCAGCAGACACGGCGCACGGCGACGAGGCCACCTCTGTGTCGTGTCCGCCGCCGCCGCACGTGTTGGACTCGCCGGAGGAGATGTTGCCGTTGCCTCCCGTGGTGCTGCTGTAACCGGAGAAGACGGTGTTCGAGTTCGACACGGTGGCCTGTGCCTCCACCCCCTCGACGGCGACGTCCGGGACGTACGCGAACGCGTCAAAGAGTCCGTCGTCCACTGATGCGCCGGTGACGCCCGTCGGGAGCACGGCCGCCGTGTCCAGACCAGTGAAGGGTATGCCGTCGTGACAGTGCACCTGGTTCGGAATCGAGTGCAGCGGGGGCAAGTCGACGCTGCCATGATCGGAACGGAGGCCGTCGTGGAAGCTCATGAAGGCGCCGAGGAGGCCGTCGTCGCTTGGGGGGTTCCGCAGGCATGGATCTGCTGCATACTGCGTGCTCCAGCCGAAGGCGTCCATCGATCTGTACACCGTCCGCCGGCGCGGTGGCGCCTCTTGCAGCAAGACTAGTTGATATTAGCTTATACTGAAAAAAGAAAACATTGCGATTTCGTGCAAACGAATCGTCAGTACGAGTTACGAAGCTGCTGAATTATTAGTACGAACAAGGAAAAGGGTGTTCAACTTAATCAACTGACGAGATTAGAATGAATGCTACTCCGTAACCACAACGTCTAGCCCAAACATGGCAGAAAACAAACAACAGAGGAAAGAAGCGGCTTTCAAAAAAAAAACAGAGGAAAGAAGCAGAAGAACAAGATGTCTTGAGTTAGCAGGTCAGTACCTGTCTCGCAGCCTGACTGGGATTTGATTCTTCAGGCCGGCCTGCCTGGCTGCACCGATCTGTGAGATAGGTTCTGAAGATTGCAGGGGACGAATTCTGCAAGGTAGCTTATTAGCTAGAATGGTCCTCTCCTGTGGATGGCTGCGCTGTGCTGTGCATATGGCCGTCTTTTATAGACGGCCAAGCTGGAGCGCTGGCCAAATTTGTATCCTTTTCCGTAGAAAAAGGCAAGATAAACTGTGGGGCAGTTCCGTCGGGGACAGCAATGTACTGCATCGCAAGTACTAGTGTCTCAAGGACCAACTGATAGTTGAATATGCCTGCTCCGAAATTGTTAGTGAAGAGAGTTCTCAACCACGTAACATTTCTGCATCTCTAATGCAAACTAAATATTAGCATGTTCTTTCCTCTCTTTTTTTTAGGAAACCTGTTTCGTTATAAACACTTCAACTTTTGATTGATTCAAGATTCGAAGTGGAGGAGATTTAGATCTTGACGGAAAGGATTGATGATTTACAACCTCAAGCAGCATCCTTTTCTGAGGTGATCTGGCTGTTTGCTTCTTGTCTGCTCTGCTTCAGAGGGAACTTCCACCGGTTGTGTTTTCTGTTGGACGCTATTGGTCGGTACATCTCATGAAACTTTGGAGTTTTATTGGCAGGATTTCCTCACATGATAAGGGCTAATGATGATGAAATAGGACCATGCATTGATGTATAAAGCTTCTGCACGATTTGTAGGATATTTGACAATGAGGCAGCAACTTTGTTACATGAATCATTTCCAGAGAGGAAAAATACAACGATAGGTAAGGGGAAATAGGATGAAAAATCAAGACCCTTTATTTCTCCATCATATTAAATCTCAACCCTTCATTCTTTCATGCATCATTTTCTAATCCCTAACCCACCTCCCATTTCCCAATATCACACCACCTAACTGAATCTTAGCTGGGCGATTTTCTATCTGTTGTAAAAGAACAAGATGGCAAGAACTCTAAGACACGCTGTATCTGAAATAGATTCACTGTATAAGAGATAAGAGACAAACTCTGTAGCAAGCAAAGATAGAGAGCAGCAAAGACAAAAGTATACTGATGTTTTTCTTTGATAAAGTTCTCTTTGTTTCAGGCATGGAAGGAAGCACTGTGAAGTGCTTATAATTTATACGCATGATAAGCTGAGAGGACCACACCGATGAGGATATGCAAACCGATTGCAAGATAAGAGGCCCCTTTCCAAAAAGAACAAAAAACAAAGAACGAGATAAATAGATAATCAGTCTACCCATATACTATTTCTAACATAAGGATACATTTGCTATCCGGAGCTTGTATAAGACACAACATTGGTTAATTTCGCCATGCGTGCGTTGTCTTGTTGTCCGTAAACTGTGAAGATATTGTATTCCAGTGAGGGAAAAAGTGAACACAGGGTTTGGATTCTGTTCCCTAAAGAGTTCTCACCTCAAGGTTATAAGTCGGATGCACCTGAGTAGATGTCTAGATGTAAACAATTTCTATAGCATTATGATATGTGCCACCAGGTGGCCATGCGCACAAGACTACATACAACTGGAGGTAGAATGATAAAGTCCTTATTCGAGACTATTAAAATGAAATATTTGTTCACTCTGTTATCTAAAAGAAATTAAACCAAATAAATGTTTGTTCAAAAGTATTTTGTTATGCAACTTTGGTTGATGCTGATGATTAAGATGCTTGGGTTGGTATTTGAAACCTTCAGGATGTACATGCTATCACTCTAGGCTTTGACCACAAGTGTATGGGCGATGGTGCTTATGTTTCTGGTTTAAAGTCCCTCACTGTAACCATGTGTCTGAGCATGAATTACTGGTGTCTCTGTTACATAGACGTACATTTTCTACGTTGATGCTGCAACAGGAACCGCCCTTCGTATATTCTGACACTCTGACGTGCGTACCGACGGGGTCTTAGGCCTCCTTTGGATTGAAGGAAAAATTTTCCTTTCCTGCGTTTTTCCAATGAAATTGAACTGTTTCCTGTGAAATTTCTGTGCGATTCCTGTGAAATTCCTGCGTTCCAAAGGAGGCCTTAAAAGTCTTAACAGAAAACAGTATTCAGGAATATCATGTACTGTAATTCACTCGCACAGTAGTTTATCAGAACCTATTAAATCATGGCCAAAATGAATGTGCATACCAAGTCAAAGAACCAAATTTGCATTTTCGTATGAACTTTGGCTGACCTTGATCGCAATCCTGAGACAAATCTCGTCTACAGCAAGCGACAGAGACTCTGCACAACGGCAACACGGCCATCTGCATTCTGCAGTCACGGTTGGGTTGGTCGATCTCCTCAGAGCGAAACACTGCGAACGAAGTCTTGGCGAGGAATTAATGGCCACCGTCGTACACTGTAGCGAGATGAGATCCATCATCCATCGCTTGAAGAATAACCGGTCCCTTTTTTCAGATCAGCCGACGGACCACACTAGCGATCGAGGCGAGGCGGGTAGCCTGGGGACGCCTCGCCTACCTTGGCAATGGCATGCAGGTGCAGATCGATCAGGGCTCCGGCGGCGGTGGGCTCGGCCCCCTCGTGCGCGCACGCGCCTCCGTCTCCGGCCGAGCATGCATGGCTCTGCACTGCACTTCAAGCTCCTGTAGTCGTGTACTGCCTGTACGCCGGCGCCGCAACAAACGGTGGTGCGCGTCGTCCACAACTGGCGTGTGCGCACAGTGATTCGGGTTAACGCAATCAACAGTCGACTACAGTGCTGCGCGGCGTTCTCCGTCTCTCCCTACTGGGGAGGCGTAGGTAGGAGTAGTACTTGTGTACAGTACATGCCTACCCCCGCGGTTCGGGTCCAAAATCCAAAGATGGCCGAAGTCCACCACCGGCGCGAGTCGACGCGCCAACCACCGCCGGCACGCACGTCCCGGCGTGGCAAGCGCCCGCGCACAGCACACGTGTCGCTGGATCAACGGTCCGTATATATATAGGAGCTAGTACTAGCTTGTATACGGAGTGGAGTACGTGATTATTTGGGCTAGCTTCTAGGAGTCGTCTTGTAGCAGGAAGTAGTAGTACCAATGTACTACTACCATTACGCTTACGCGACTGGTGCAAATACAAACAGTGAGCTCGGCGCTAGACGATGGAACAGTACTTGCCGGTTGTCGGTGCCTATCTCAACTTACATGTCAGTCCTGGAGTGCGGCGGCAAGAGTGCCCAGTTTCTGGTACGCGACCTTTTTTTTTTTCCCTTGCTCAAACTGTAGCTCAGGACCTCAGGTACAGAGCCAGCCGCCCGCAACACACCGACAGAGCAATCCGTTGGTGATCGAACGTTCCCACGGCCCGATCGAGCGGAGTGCTGCCGGTGCGTGGCCCAGATCGACTGCGGTCACCGAACCCAGTAACCACGCGGCTCTAGGCGCCAGCGGCCCAGCCCAAGTCCCGCAACAACGACGGCGGCGAGTACCAGAGCGAGAGGCCAACGCCGCCGAACTGCCTAGGCCGGCGTCTGCGCGCGCGCGCGTGCGCCACCACCGATTGATTCCAGGACACCGTGCGCCTGCGCCTCCAAACCGCCCCCTCCCCGATCAGCAGCGTTCCCTGTCGCCGGCGTCAGTTCCGAACAACGTGGCCACCAGTTCAACACAGCGCGGCGCACCCGACCGGATTGGCGGTTGAGAAACCCTCCCGCTTCCAGGATCGCTGCTGCGCGCCTGCGCCCCGGGTCCGAAAACTCCAAACAAAAGCAGCCAGCCATATCATCGTGCACGTTGTTATCAACCAAAGACGGAGCCCAAACAAAACACGCGCGCTCATGACAAACAAAGCCAAAAAGACGCCTATCTCTCTTCTTCCTCCCTTCCAATCCAGCAGCAAAGTACGCTCCCGGGGAAAAGGCAAAGGCAAAGGCGACAGGATCCCCGAACCGAACACGATTCTTCCGTCACTCACATCATCCGCCGCGGCGTCCCTCACTCACATCATCATCACCGTCGCTTTTTTAACCAAAAGAAGCTTCCGCAATGAGTGAGTGAGTGCCACACACAATTCAAACCCGACCAGTGGTGGCCGATCGCTCACCTGTGACGTCCTCGTCCGCCGGGGCACTGCAACGTCGCCCAGAATTGATTCCGTTTCCACAAGCCTCCACGCAAGCAAACACACCCAAAAGAGGAGCATCGAATGGCAGCAGCTTACATCAAACTTCGAATTGGAAATGACCACGAGTAAAGGTCAATTTCTTGGTTATCAGTACACAAGAAATCGCCCGTAGACGACTAGAACCAATACCCAGCAGGCCGGACAGTTTAAATTTAAACACTTCAGAAAATGACTAGTACAGTACATCAGTAGCTGAGAGCTGAGCTTTTCGATGCAAGCTGCTGCTACGAGTCGGCCGGAGGCGCGTCTTTCCCGTACCCGAGCTCTGCGATCTCCCAGCTCGTCGCAGGGGCAACCTCCTGGTGCAACCGAGTGTATTTCTGAAAGCGGAGAAGCAGGTAACAACAGGTCTTAAACACTGTGATGATGATCAAAGCGTTACAACGTGAACATGGATTCTGAATTACCTCCATCTTCGTTAGCAGCTCACTTGCAGTCGGCGCGGAAACAAATATTTGGCTGCAGTCAGGATTGATGAATCCCTCGGTCGCGCCCTTTTCGAATAGCGTGAGGAGCGGGTCGTAGTAACCGTCCACGTTCAGCAAGCCAACCTGACAGAGGCCTGAATTTGTTGGGAAAAACTTGTTGCTGATTTGCTCTGTACTACTTGTTTGATTTGTCCGTGGTACTTACTGGTTTGTCATGGATCCCGAGCTGAGACCATGTTATCATCTCCAACAGCTCCTCCATTGTTCCATACCCCCCTGAAAGGAATGGGTAATAATTAAGCAAGTTCTACTGAATATTTCAGTGTGATCGATCATGGCAGCAGGCAATTGTCAAACATCTTGGCACCTGGAAGAGCGATGAACGCCTCGGATCGACGAGCCATCTCAGCTTTCCTCTCATGCATGTCAGCTACAATCTTCACTTCGCCAACGCTTTCACCAGATATCTGTTCACTCATTTGCATATGTCAATATAGATTATTGGCTACCTGCCCCATTCAGAGAGCCAAAAAAAAAACAGCTTAAGAGCATCTCCAAAAGAGCCCCAAAACCTCTCCTTAAATCAAAATAATGGGATTCAATCCAAAAAACCATCTCCAACAGCACCCCAAAACTACTCTCAACTTTTTCATACCCCCTAAACTCCCCTCATTTGTAGCTACAAACAGGGGAAGAATTGAGATCCCCATTCCTTCTTCTTTCACTAGAATTAATGATTTTGTGGCCCCCAAATGCTGACGTGGCACAATCAAAAGTGTTTTGATCCACTTTCAGGGAGGAACTGTTGGAGGAGGAAAGAAAAATTACCCCGTATAATTTCTTGATTAGCTCCAAAAACAAGTTTATGGAGCTAATTTTTTAGTAATCTCTTGGAGATGCTCATGGACCTCTTTTCACAAATATCCACCTCGTGAGCATACAAGAATATAGCACGCTGAAACGTTGATTTTCGAATTACTGGGGGCATGATTCCATCTGTAAAGGTCTACTTGAAAAGTGTACTATTCAATTCAGAAGGCGTCTAAGTCCAAATTGCATACCAACCGCTCTAACAATATAGGAGCCAAACTTGCAATAATCCTAGTCCTTGCTTGTCCACTTATTTTATGATGATGAAGAGATATGCATTATTTTCCATTTGTTGCAAAAGGAATAAGAATTTAAAAGGACGACATAGTGGTACTTCACAGAAGAAACAGAAAGTTCAAAAGTCAATCATCCTCCTTCCATTGCTAAAGCTGAGTTATGGAATGGGACAGACATATATAATCCATAGTCCAAACACAACATGAAATAAAGTTGAATTCCAACAGCGAGCAACACTGAATACTATTAGTATAACCTTTGATTGTTGACAAAAATAGTATTCAATGTTCTGAAAGGCTGTACTATCATGATTCGTGAACAGAATTATGGCTAAAGAAACAGCAGGCATACCTCAATAGGCATGAGCGCTTTAGGAATCACCCTGTGAACAAACCAAAACCAGATTCAGAGGGCGCTTCAGAATCAAAACGGTAAAACTGAAACTGTAAGTGCAGAATCTACCCAAGGACACGGCAGCCGCCATCACGAACCGTCTTCGCAATCACGCCCATCAGCCCGATGCTGCCGCCGCCGTAAACCAAATTGATTCCCCTCCTAACCTACAGGAACGGAAAAGCACACGACGCTCACCTACCAAGAACTCCAAAAACAAAAAAGGAAAAAGGAAAACGACGGTGGCGAGACGGCCAAAGAACCCTGTCTCGCCAAGCGGTGCCTTGGCACGGTGAGCTCGCTGCCATGTACTAGCTACTACGTAACTCACCAGCTCGTTGCCGAGCTCGAGGGCGGCGTCGCCGAACACCTTCCGGCGGCCGGCGTTGCTGCCGCAGAAGACGCAGATCGTATGGAACCTGCTCGGCACGGCCGCTCCGTCGCCCATGTCCACCTCCGACCCGACGACAGCTAGGCAAGCTGGGTAGCTAGCTCCTCCTTTCTTCTCGATCTGTGCTGCTTCGGGCGAGGCGAAGCTAGGACGAAGGAGCCCGGCGCTCGCTCGCTCGCTCGCTCGGTGGTGTCGTGTTTGGCTGCGCGTGCGTTATCTGCAGCGTCTCCCCGTAGAGCTCCTCCCTTCCAAAGTGATGGCGGGGCAGTGATGTAACTGATAGCCTCTCTTTTAATTCCGGTGGGTCAAACACCCAAAACCACACACCTTCACCTCGTCCGCCGCTGTCATTTTCGTTCGCTGTCACCACCGTTCCGGCCGGCGGGGCCCTCGGGAACGGAAAGCCCGTAACTCTGAATTGTCCCCCTCGCCTCGGCTCACCGTCCCGGAGGAGAATCTTTGCTTGCCCTGTCCCTGCCGTCTCCACTGCCGAATGCCTCCCGATGACGGCATGCATGGCGCTGCCACTGTGCCGCGCCCGCCTGGACCATGCACTCGTGTCTCGCGTCGCTGACACACGGCGCCGTCGGGGCCGCCCCAAACACTGCCCCCCTTGCGTTGCTTTGCGTTGCGTTGCTGGAATGATGGCGGCGTGTTTACTCGTTCATTCGTTCGGATGCCTGCCACTTGAGCAAGAAAAAACTGTTCCTATGAAGGGTTGCCATCAGGGAGGCGACACCGGCAGTATAGTAACTGATGGCACAATTCAGGCTTTCAGAGTCATGAGCATGTGCAGGCGAAAGGCATTACTGTAGTACCTCAAAGTTTACCAAACATGGACGCGGTTAATGTTATCAGTTTGCGCATAGCTTTCGCCGCGTCCCTTTCCGTCGTCGTCTGTGCTCTGTCCAGGAAGTGGTACAGCACTACGGGGGTGTTCGTTGCATGGGTCTAAACTTTAGAGGGTTTTCCAACGAATATTGTGATTACAAATAAAGTTTAATTATAAAACTAATTTCAGGACTCCGCTCGAATTCGCGAGACAAATCTAATAAGGGTAATTAAAGCGTGATTAGACGATGGTACTGTAGCATCACTGTAACAAAGCATAGATTAATTAGGCTCATTAGATTCGTCTCGTGATTTAGAGGGGGGTCGTGACATAGGTTTTGTCATTAAATTAATAAAAATATGTTTAAATAGTAAATTCTCTTTGATGTGACGGGTGTTAAAGTTTAGAGGGAGTGCAAGGAACACCCCCGTAGGCCGCAAGATCTCATCGGCCGCAGATTTTCCCCGCTTATTTTAGAGATACTCGGCCGGTTGCTGCTGACACTATGAAAAAGCGTAGATTTGATAAGCAATGTGGACCGGATTAATATAGTCTGCACTTTAGTCAAACAAATGCGATTAAACAAGCCAAGGACGTTCGCTATAACAACCGCAAACGCTGCAAACGTTTACCCGGTGATCCTGATGAGGTCATCATATATGAGGCGACCAATTGGAATAGACAGCAGAATTGTTTGAGCAATTGGACAATCAACTAATACATGTCATGATATCTTCCGGAAGACGACACACGATTTTTTTCGTCAGAACAAACAAGACACACCTCGTCATTCTCATCGTCCCAGAATAACATACTGTTCATCATTGGCAACCCAGCATAACATACTATCATCATGAAACACGACACCAATTTGAACGCAAGTTTTTTTTTACATTAGACAGCAGGTAGGAATAAATAGCAGGTCAACGTCTTACAAAGTCTCCTTATAGAAGAAGCTAAAGTACACAAGTTGTCAAAAGCAGCAATGAGGAATTGAGCACGGATTGCATGTGTACAACAAACAAAAAAGCAGGAATATTTGTCCCTGACGATCAACAGACATTCTCCTTGTCCAAGCTTCTTGTCATGCTGCGACCTTTCAAGGACATGCTGTTTAACCTCTTTGAGGTTACTGAAATTTCAGATCCAGCATTGCTTTGAGTGTCTATTGAAGAGAGTGCCATCCTTGGCATGTCACCAGATCGCTGTTGTCTTTGGATTTGGAATGACCCTCTGTGACTGCTGCAACCATTCAGCCTTGCTTTAGCAGACTTGGTCAAGCTCATGTAGTTTGGTCCTCCCACATGACCACTGTCTGATCTCGCTTCTGATGCTAAGACACTGGCTGCCGACACCGGAGTTACAGAGGATGTGGATGGAGAGCTCTCGTCACATAAATAGTCAGAAGAAGAAGCTGACAGTACTGAAGGAGGCTTTGCTGCTACCCTGGTTGTGACATTGTTTCTTCTGATTTTAACTGAGCTGGCATCAGAATGTTTGGAGGCAGCCAAGTTCAACTCCTCACAGTTCTTCGCAAACTGTGAATCAGTATGATTTGGTTCCATAAGCCTGGTCTCCCAAGGTTTTGTTGACATCCATCCTTCTAAATAATTCATGTTGTGACTGCACTTAAGAGACTCATGGTTTCTAACACAACAAGCAGGAGAGCTTGGTCTTCCACTGTGTTTTGAACTCCGAGGCTGAAAGGAATATGAGCAATATATCAATGAAATTATTAGTACACCTAATATTGCTAAGAAACGATGTCTAAAAAGAAAGGTATTGCTACAACATATCTATACCTGGTGGGAACGAGCATAGGCAATTGCCCTTTCTCTCTTCGCTGCACCTTCTTGCTTCATGTGTAACTTCGATCTTACTTCATCAACAGAACCTTGATGATCACACCATTGTTCCTACAATATGTAAAAGACATATGCTGAGCATGTGATCCCCATGAAAATTGATAGAAATGTCATACTGTTGTCTGAACTGAACTTGGTTGGCTGACAACTATAATTGTCAAGGCATTATTGGTGTTATCACCACAGCTTTTCTTACCTAACAGCGTCACTACAGATAAAGCAATAACTGATTCAAAGACACATAGTCAATGTGAGAAGGTAGTAAAATCTTAATGGACTCAATCATTACTCAAAATAAATGAAGCTTAATTGTCCAAATCAATCTGACAAGTCCCTTTCAAGGAAAAGGAACCTATCATATCAACCCTCGCATCCCTTTCTCCATAAGGGAATCAATGTAAAACACCAGTGTCAAAAGCTTTCAGTTAGTTACAATATTGCAGTATCACGATCAGAATTCAAAATTCATTTGTTTTTAATGGTTCTCCAACATCCTATGAACATTTAACTTCATACTTAACTCTGGAACCTAAAATTCAAAGTTAATTGTTTTGCTTCATAGCAGCTTTTCAAATTAAACTTAGAATGAACCAGCCTGATATGAAAATCTGGATCATAGGGGATAAGGGAATTCAACTCCATGGCCCATGTGACATCGTTATATTAACCAAGGAACTAGGGGCCTGAATTACGCTTCCACAGCACTCTCAACAAATTTCATCAACAGAAATTCGATGATTCCATCCATTTCCCTAGAATGGCTGGTGACATTTAGCTTTCGACTCAGTACTGCGCAGGCAGGGGAAGTTGTAGAGCAACCTTGCAGCTAACCAACAACCATTTCCAGTCCAACATTGCAACAGCCTAAATAAATGCAGAGAAGCACTTAAACATTGAGTTCCGTCCGTATACCTCAGCGTCCTTGGCAGAATTGGCACGACCGTTGCGGTCAGCGAGCGCGTCCTGAGAGCCGCGGCCGTCGGCGGACGAGCGCGCCCGCCGCTCCCGCGCGCGCTCCTGCACCCGCAGCAGCGCGTTCATGCACTTGACCGTGACGGCGAGCTGCCTCCGCACGAACCGGCCGCGCACGATCGCCTGCAGCCGCACGATGCCCCTCAGCGCCTTCAACGCCCGCCTCGCCTGCACATCCCCAGCCGCCGGCAACACGAGAAAGATTCTAAGATCACGTGACATAGAATTTTCAGTACCAGACGGAGAAGGAACGAGGACGTTACCAAGAACGCGCGGAAGGCGGTCTGGATGCGGACGGCGGCCCACTCCTGCCTGATGAGGCGGAAGTCCCTGGGCGGCGCGCGGACCACGGCCGCGACGACGGAGCTGAACGAGTCGGCCGACGCCGACGACGCCTGCGACGCCAGCGCGCCGGCCTCCCCGGCCCTCGACGACGCGGACGACGAGCTCCGCCAGAGCCGGCTCCACTTGCGGCCCTTGGTCCCCGCCGCCTTGTCCTGAGCCTTCAGGCCCACCAGCGACTTGATCCACTTCCCCGACTGCCCCATTGCCGCCGCGACAACGCAAGACGCAACTCTCCTCTGCCCCGCAGAAGCTTCTTCCGCCCGGGTCCGCGGCGCAGCCGGGGGGACGGAGCCACGGAGGAGGAGGAGAAAACGGGAGGCGAGCGAGACGCGACAAAATGGGAGGAGTGGCAATCAGTGAAGTAGTGGGGGAGGTAGCCGTTGTCCTTTTCGGCCACGACGAGGGCAGGGGAGGTATCCGTTCGACGTGGTGGGGAATTCAAATTTCGAACGGCGGCGAGGCGCAACCGGCAAAGGTGGCGGACAGGCCGCGAAACCCGTGGTAGAGTACTTTTCACTGCCGTGTAGGCCAGGAACAACGAGGCCCACATGTCATTGTGGGATCAAGGAGAACGTTCGGTTCACGGGCTCGCTCGCGTTCCGCGCGTTGGGCTTCGAGAAAGGAATGCTTTTCTAGAGAGATGGGCCCGAGATGCCAGATGCTGCCGTGTAGGTCCACCTGAAACCAGGCCCATGTGTCAGGCAGTTGAACACGTTTTGATATTGGTGCGGGCTGGAGAGATACGCACTCGCGGCGGCGGCCCTGTCCGGTTCTTGTGTGCTGCGCCGGCGACGGGGTTGACACGACACGACGGCGATCGCAGGGAAAGTCGTGAACGGAGCTGACCCAACGGACCGGAGCTTAACGGCAAGCGAGCCTTCGCAACGACGCGTTGTACGTATCATCAGTGCCGATAATCACGAGCTCCTTCAACCCATGGTGCCGCTGCCGCAGCTCATCGCTCGGCCACCGTATTTTCCTTGCCAGGCAGGTCAATGAGTTCATCGTTGTTGCGACGGAAGATCAGCCGCCGTGCACGTGGGAGGGTCTCGAGGAGCATGCGCGGCTATGAAACGCCCAAGGGCGAAGGCACGCCGGCGACCAGAGCTCTGCTCAGGCTGGGGAGCACCGTTACCTGTGCACGGTCGGCGTGAAGCACGGGTGCTTGCCGCTGAAACTGAGCGCCCTGGATGGCAGGGTCCTACGCGCCCTGGAACAGAGAAGACCAGTCTACCTGGTACTACTCGCGAAGCAATCACGTGCCAGGGGCGACGTGCTGTGCATTTGCGCAAAGACACGGGACAGGGCTTCCGTCTCCTGGTTTTACTAGCCGCCCCACCACCCATCGCCATGATGCAGTGCTCTACCGCGAACTCCCTGATCTGGCGATCCCAGCTCCACCGACCGACCACTCGGGGGCAAGAGCACATGTTGAAAGATCCCCCGGTAGTTCGCGAGCCTCAGGCTTTGCAGGCGGCAATCGCGAGTCAGGAGGGCGCTGCTTCCACGACGGCAATCGCGAGGTCCGTGACGCCCCCGTGCCTCCAGCGGCTCACCGTTGCCCAGGTTGACGGTGTTGTACAGTAGTACATGCCAGTGTCAGCACACTAACGACCCAACGGCGAACCTGGTCGTCTTTCTATATCGTCGTCCGAGCCCGAGGAACATGACGACGGCGCACTCCAGGATGAGAATGAGCTCGTGTTGCTCATCTTCGTCAGGACTCAGGAGCGCGCTGAGACGTTCCTCCTCGTTGCTGTCCCGAAGCAGCCGCAGCCGGCGCCGGGGACGGCGCGGAGTCGGGTGTGGTGCATTGCCGCCGTTGCAGAATCCTCTGCGCGCGATGCACAGCAAGACGGTTCGTCAGCCACGGGCGGCAAATCTCTGGTTCAGATTTGTACCATTTCGCACGCTAATCTAGCTTCGCCCGCCGTCGCTCGCTTGATCATGTTGCTAACTTCCGTTGTCAGAATGAACAATTTTGCCGACTCCATGTCCCAGTCGTACGCGTGCCCCGGCAAACCGGCTACGCAAAGGTTTGGCGGAATCAATTGCTAGTTACACTACGTGTGTTTGCCATCTCGTTGCGACGCGAAGACAGGAGAGGATCCGAGCCGACACGTTACCGCGTCCCTGAAAGCGACCATCAGAGGGGGAAGAAAAATCGCGGCTTAGCGAGGGGGTTATCCTATCCACTTCTCAGCAGGTGGCCTGACGATACCGTCGCTAGACGTTGCAATCAAAGGCCTCCTACGACGCCATGCCCGTTGACTTGCAGGCGAGTGCGGAAGTCTCTTGTTTAGCCGAGAGCAGGTGGCACGTGACGGCACGTGTGGGGTGGGCTCGGTTTAATTCGGCAAGTACGCTTGACCCATGTGTGTCAGGCTGGGCGGTTCGGTCCGTCCAGTCCATACGGTGGATGTGCCTGTTTGTGGAAGCATCTGATCTGTCACCGGCGCACTGGTTAGTGTTTTGTCGGATACGTACTCTGTTGATGAAACGTCAACTGGCAGCAGTGCAGCGACAGCGAGAGATGAGATTAGAAGAAGTGTTCCGTTCGTACACGACGATGTTTACTTGAGCACATCGTCCAGTAAACAAAGAGGCTGCTACTGGTATTACCGAGAGAATTTGATGTTTCAGATGAATGATGATCGAACAAAGAGCAAAGCTCCGGTGCCGACTGTACCAAGCCGGCAAGCCGTGTGGCTGTGGCAGTCAGACCGCGTCCTTCTGGTCTCTGTAGTAGTTGTAGCGAAGGAAGATGCCAAGCCATCGCCGATCGCCTGCAATCCCGGCGGGTCGGCACGAGGGGCGGCACTTGGATTCCCACGTTTTCCACCCACCAAGTCAGCAGCAGGCCCATCCCCGTCGCGCCGCGTGGCTCCGACGCCACCCCCGCCACCATTTAACACTTCACCACCACTTGGACTCCGCACCAACAAACGCCAATCCCCACCAGCACCACCGCTTTCCACTCCTCCCTCCGTTTCGGCCTGAGGTCTCTCGAGGCGCCCGATCCGATGGACGCCGCCGACGCGACGCCGTTGGGGTCCTGGGCGACGGTCCGGGGCTACTTCACCCCGGCGACGCTCTTCCTCGTGCTCAACATCGTCATCGGCACCATCGCGCTCACCTCCCGCTCCCACCAGCGCCGCCGCCGGGAGCACCTCCACGACGCCGACGCCCACCTCCACCACCACTACCAGGAGCCATCGCTCGACCCGCACCACCACCACCAGCAGGACGAGTACAACCACTACTACCAGCCGCACCCGCAGTACGCCACGCCGCAGGCACCGGCGCCGCTCGCACGCACGTCCTCCTTCCTGGACCGCCTCCGCTCCATCGGCCTCTACCGCTTCCGCTCCGGCGACTTCCCGCCCGAGTACGGCGCCGGCGCCGTCCCCTCGGCGGTGGCGAACCACGACGTGTTCGCTCCGGTGGAGGAAGAGACGACGACGCAGGCGAGCGGCTACGCCACCGCGCGGGAGGAGGAGAAGAGGGCGCCGACGAGGATGAAGAAGCCGGCGGCCACCGAGGTGAGGAAGGCGCAGATGGCACGGCCGCCGGTGAGAAGCAGGGTGGTCGAGGCGGTCGCGGAGGACGAGGCCGTCGTGGACGAGTTCATTGGCGGTTTCAGGCGGCCGGAGCCGGCGTCGCCGCCGAAAGCAGAGTACCACTACCAAGAGGAGGAATACGTGCCTCCTCCGGCGCCGATGCGCGCGCCGCCGCCGCTGTCGCGCACGTCGTCCGTGCTGGAACGCCTCCGCTCCATCAGCCTCTACAGCTTCCTCGGCCCCGACCAACCCGCCGCCGCCACTGCCGCAACCGACGCCTTCACGACCTCCCCGGCGGACGACAACAAACCAGCGCCCGCGCACTACGACAGGAGCCGGTCCGAGCCGGCGCGGGAGCAGGGCAAGAAGGAGAAGAAGCAAGCCGCGGAGTCCAAAATGGCCAAGTCGTCGAGCTCGACGGCGAGGAAGCCCGCCGCCCCAAGGCTAGTCCAGGAGGAGTGCGTCGACGCGAGGGCGGAAGCGTTCATCGACAGCTTCAGGCGGGAGCAGTCGCAGAAGCAAGTGCCCCACCGCGACGACGACGAAGAACACGCCGTCGTGCCGCCTCCGGCGCCGTTGGCGCGCACATCGTCCGTCCTGGAGCGTCTCCGGTCATTCAGCCTCTACCTCCGCTCCGGCGACGCTGTTCCCGAGGACCCCGTTAGTAAGGCGTCAGCCACCGACGAGAAGAAGCAGGCGCAGTACGGCAGGAGCCGGTCGGAGCCGGCGCGGGAGCAGGGTGCGAAGAAGAAGCAGGGGGCGGCGGGGAAGATGAGCAAGACGAGCTCGGTGACCGCGGCGCCGGTGGAGGAGTGCGTTGACGCTCGAGCCGACGACTTCATCAACAAATTCCGGCAGCAGCTGCAGCTGCAGAGGCTCAACTCGTTGCTCGGCGGCGCCAAGCAGTAGTATAGTTTAGCTTCAAGCTGCAGCAAGAATTACCATCTACTGCTGGTTAGGATTCGTATACAGCTAAACTGGTCATCGATCGCCTATGTTTTTGACTAGGGTGTGAGCTATACAGTTGTTCCTGTTAATTATTTCAATGAATGAACCATTAGCTTCAGTTTCTGCTACTAGCTCTCAGTTTCTGCTAGTATCTGTTTTGATTCTTTTCTCTCTTGTTGTTGTTATATTGCGTTGGCAATGAGTCGTGATGAGTGAACAGTAGTGATGGTTGATGAGTGAACAGTGGTGCCAAGTGGTCTGGCTGTCGTTTCAAGTGTTTCAGACGTCTCGTTCCTCTGCTTTCGATCGCGATGTATCTGCCGCGGTTTGCATTTCTCTGACCTCGGAAAATTAATAAGAGGGAGGGGAGCAAGCTCGTGGGATCACGCCCATGCAACGGCGATGCTTCCAAGCAGGATCGGGAACGAAAGAACCCAGTCTGGATTCTCTGCACGCGCGCGTCGCGGCTCTCGCGTAGGGCGCGTTGCGATGTCTGAACCGAAACACAAGCGCGCACAGAAATATTGGAATGATCACTCCGAATCCAAGCTTTCTGACGCCGCTGCAACAGTCTGTGCTAGCAGTTCCGATCACAGCCATAAGCAGTGTCTTAAATCCGATCGATCGCCTTCGAATACCGTCCGACTACTACACTCTTGTTACTCTGCTGTCCATGACGTGACCATGCCATCGAGTACGCGGCCAATGTGGAACAGAGTTTACTGCCATAGTGCCATACGGATACGATCGACATGTATACAAGTGCGCGACCGGAGTGAAACATGGAAACGAAACATTCTCGCCAAGAAACTGTCATCTGCGACGTGACGCACCAGTCACGGTCAGTTTCCTTTTTTTCCGTTCTCTCTCTCCTGCCGACCACCTGAATCCGCGGCATATTCCAGGCAGGCAGCTGCCATCCCCGCGACAGCCCGTGGCGTCCTTTCAACGCTGGATGGGTAAAGCCACCGAAACGTAGCCACCTGCGCGTCGCCGGTCGCCGGCCGTCGCACTCCGACGACAGGAGCAAGTCGAGTCGGATACGTCGATCGACTCGTGTCTCCGCGGCGGCCGAAGCGCCGCGCGGCAGTGGTGGTTGTGGACGTCTCTTTGCTCCGGTCACCGGCCAGTCTCGCCCGTCAGAAATCTGACGTCGTGACGTGATCCGCTGCAGAAATTCTGGTGGCGGGAGGAAGAAGCAGCGACTTTGTCCTATCTCTCTCTCTCTTTTTTTTTTTTTTAGAGACCCGCAGCGACTTGTCTGGCCCAGGAGGAAAGAACCGCACGTCAATTGTCTGTCAACAGAGAAGATGGGCTAACATTTTTGTGCGGGAACTCCTCGGGCTTTTTTGCTCGAAGCCTTGCCGCTAGGGTAGAATCTGGTTTCCAAGTCCAACTGATCTACAAGAAGAACCGAAGGACCGATTAGGCAGAGAGTTGGAATGTTGGATTGGGCTTCAACCGTTTAAACAATACTGTACCATGTTATTGCGGAGATGTTCTATCAGGTTAATGCGCATTGTTGTAACTCTCGAAGGCTTTCTTCCTGTAGTCACTTCTACTGCAGGCAGGCAGGCTATGCACCAACCTGT
>JAAXCT010003004.1:0-48176 GCA_012490785.1 Eragrostis nindensis | reverse complement strand
ATGAATCTCTCTACATTGGGAATTTAAATCATGCAGTCGCGACAATTAACACGGGGTGCTAATAGTGAAAGACAATGCATCAATAAACACACATGTCATGTTCTTGAGGACCACGAAATTAAGGACCTTCACAGATACTCTTGCGCCATTGCATCCTTCATACCAATGGTGCCCGTCACGACACACTCAAACCAAACGGACCATAGGATGGCTAGCTGATGCTCCTCCCGCAAGCGGCATGAGGCTTTCCCTAAACCAATGGCGTGGACCCCAGCCATGGTCAGACTCAAGTATGAAACTGAGATCCTCACCGTCTTTTGTCCTTACATTGTAAACCATCAACTGCCAATTTGCCTAGAACGACGTCCTCTACATTGTCGCTGGCTGCGGTGGTGATGCGCCAAAAGTACCAGTTGGATTTCCGGATTCTCCCGGTAGTCTGAGCATACGTGGAGTAACAACATTTGATGCTTGTGTACCCACTCTCCAGCATCGTAATCCTCGAGAAACCACAAGTCAATGTGTTTTTCTGTCATACCCTACTCAAGAGATATGTTGTGCATCATGTATCAGTCCCTGGATCAGTAGCTGATACGCACAAGAACACAGATGTGATAGCCAAAGCATACTTCGAATAAAGGAAGTTATTACCTGCTATAGAGCCCTTAGTGGCGGTTTCGACAAGGATTAAGACCATCCATGTCCATCCGACCAACTAACGGCGAAGCAAAACAGCGGAAACCACGGCCCATGCCACAAGCAGACTTGAGACGCAGACCCGAAAACCAACACGTCGCCGCTTCCTACGAAGCCTTCTCTTCACTAAAAACAGCAGGCGCAAACGCGTGAGTACATAAGGTACTCAGCAAAACCCTAACACAAGGGTAAACATATGCAAGGGTATATCAATGGTAAAGGCTGGGTTTTTTTTGTATTGGCGGAAAAGCCAATTTTCATGCAAGGGTTGTTTTGCAAACAAAGCCAGTTCGCAAACTACAGTCAAGATTATTATCATATAATGGGGTTGGTCGGCCCTGGGGGAGATAATGGTTCAATCCCACCAGTTCCTCACTTTTAATGCTGGCCGAAAACCAGCGCACGGCTCCACGCCGGTGTATTCCGAAAACACGCAAGGATAACTCACACGGAGAAACTCTAATCATAGTGTGGCCGATGCCTTCGCGTTGTCCAATACCGTGGAACACGGCTTTCCGGAAAGTTTCTTAACCTTGGCCAAGGGTGCACAAATTTCCCCACAAGGTAGTCCAGTCCTCCCCGGGGTCCCAGTTCGGACTGTCCTACTAAAGGTTCCATACCTACTTGGTACCACCACGGCATCCCCCACGGACATCACCAGGGGCTTCACAATTCAGTAATATGGCCAGATTCACAAAAATGCCGGACTCGCCGCCACCCTCGTCGAGTCTTCTCCTGGGACTCCGTTGCAGTCTCCTCCTCCGGGGGGTACCGGGGTGAGTACTAGTAGGGTGTGGTTTCCAATCCCGTACCCATATACGGCTTGTGGCTGCGCGTAAGGTGCTAGGCAAAGGCGGCACAAGAACCGGTCCTTATACGACCGAACCAGGCATCTTCAATAGCCAATCCCCACGGGGAAGGGCGTCCCAGAGATAGCCTCCCCACTGAGGACTACCTCGCCTGTCCCGCCCAAAACATTCCCTCACTAGGGGTTGCACTTATTACCAATTCCACCCATTTTCACACATTTACACACACCACCAAGACTCACGCATTTTAACACAAAAGCATGTGAGCAAGATTTATTAAACACATGGTGATAGTCCTAAGCAGCATACCAGCACATCATTAAGAATAATGATGCGGGTTCCTAGGTTCAACAAGGAATCAGGATATTCCAAGATCAAGGTATGGCAATCAAATATTACTAGGACCTGCTAGCATTTAAATCACATTTAAATACCATGCACATTTATTTATAAACAGCTCTAAATAGGATAATTTCGCAATCATAGGATCAATATGATCAATGGGAGTTAGGGCTTGCCTGATAATCGCAATCCTAATCTTTAAGTTTTGGGTCTTAAGACTCTTTGTCGAAGTTGATGTCTTCAAGTCTTTTCTTGAAGCTTTGACCTTCTCTATTCTTCTCGAATTCCTTCTGGCTTCTTCTCGAAGCTCTCGCAATCTAGCGTATAAAAACAACGCGGATAAAACAAACTACCGAAAAAGAAATAAAGATCAAAAAGAGCCAATTAAGATCCCATTAACTCCAACTGGAAAGACGAGGGAATACCAGAGAACGACAAAAGATACAGATCAGGCATGATGCAACAAGCTTTACATTAAGGGCGATTATATTATTTTATAGCTGATATATGGTGTTGATCATGAACACTAGGGCTTTTGGTTGTGGATGAGGGATGCAAAAACACCATGAAGAAGGCATGAGTGTAATGATATGTGGGTGGATGGATGGTGTGTGTACGTGTTTGTCGTATATTTGTGGCACTAAGTCTTTATATAGGTTGTAATTCTATATAAAGGCTTATGCAACACATATACAACGTGCAAGTGTGTCATCTTAATTACTTATTATGGTACTACTTAATGATCATTAGCTTATATCTAATAAGATCATTTGTCACGCGACGAGCGCATGACGGTGGTCCGTGTGCGTGCTCATGTGAGATATGAATGCGCGAAAGCAGAGAAAAATGCAAGGACTTGAATAAAAGACCAAATAAAAAAAGAGTGAGAGAGATCGATGAATCAAAGGGCTAGATGAAGGTCAGTGAATGCAGCGCAAGGGGTTTTGAGTGACATGGTTAGTGATGGGAAGCATTGCGGTAAAAAGAGATTTCTATGTGTCAAGTTTGATTGATGTGCCGGGGAAATGATACGATGAACAAGAGAAGAAGAATTAGGGCATTGACGAGTCAAGGTTTAGTGTGGGTCTCCAGAGATTGTGGTTCTGGTTGGGTTGGATAGACAGGAATTATTTTAGATGAATTTAGGTGAAAGAATCATCGGAATCGGAATTGAAACGGAGGAGGAAGTATGAATTTAAGATATTTATAGAAAGGAAAATAATCAGGATTAAGCTAAGAATTAAGTATAGCATATTCCTAATTAATCTGGAGCAACAAGGGTCGGATAAAAGGGTTTAGAATATAATATAGCATTTTTGGAGATTTTCTGGGATTTTTCTGAGACTGGAAAAGTGATCGAAAAGAAATTGTGTGTGCACTTTCTGTGTGGATTCAGCATTTTCAGACTGTGTAGGTGGTGGACATATGGGGCTGTTGAATGCCGAGTGATGATAGGCACTGGAGGACAATGAGATGGGCGATGTAGGATATTCCAAGACGGAACTTTTTTATTAAAAAGGAAAAGAATTATGACATAGACGGGGTCTATGTACGGAGTCTAGAATTAGTGCCAAAATGCACCATGTGGAGACGGAACAATGTGTTAAAATTCGGTTAGGTGCTGTACGGAGATTGAACGAGTTGTGCACGTGCTTATGTAAAATATGAATGCACGAATACAAATAAAATACGGGGAATTAAAGAAAATAAAAAGAGAGGGATTGATCAAAGATCATTAGAAGGGATTGATTCTGGTGGCATTGGATATAGCGTGATTTTATATGAATTTTGGCGCAAGGTTCGCCAAAATTGGAGTTAAGATGAAAAAAGATATAGGTTTTTGAAGTTGAATGAATTGATTTAAAGGATTTTTAGCTTGATTAATTTTGTATGTGAGAGATACATAATTAATCAGAGGCTAAGAAAGGTTGAAAGTGATTAGGAATGAAACAGGTATTTTTGGGAATTCTCTGAGAATTTTCTGATATAGAAATGTGCTAGAAAAGAAATACGTGTGTACGTTCCGTGTGGACTTAGCATTTCCAGCATGTGTGTGGCTGACACGCGGGTCCAGAGGGGTCTGGGGGCTCATTTGCAAGGGAAGAAAGGTTCTGAGGGCTTTTCGGTAAATACAGAAAGTCGACAGGGACCTATCTGTAATTTTGGAAAGTTGGGGGTCTCGGTGTAAAAGATAGGGCTAAAAGATAATTATGGAAAAGTATAGGGGTGTTTCTGTAAAAGTTCAGGACCTAAACAGAAATATTTGAAAGTTCAGGGCTTATCTGTAAAAAAATGCAGGACCTAAACATAATTACAGAAAAGCTTGAGGGCTTATCTGTAAAGTGTACAGGGCCCGGGATTTTCTGGATATTTTGTAATTATTTTGTATTGGAAAAGCTGGTGGACTGAGACCACCATGGACCGAGGGGCTCATGTGCCGCTGGTCTTCGTGGACCGAGTGCATGGAGGGAGAGGGTGAGGGGGAGGCTGACTGGGCAGGGGGACCGGGTCAAGTGGGGCCACGGGCTGACGTGGCGTTGCCACGTCGGCGGGCGGCGGGGCTGGGTCAACGCGGCCGGGAAAGGAGGCGCGGCGGTGGCGCGTCACCGGGATCCTCGCCGGCGGCGGCTAGGAGGGCTGGCAGGCGATGGGAGCTCGTCGCGGATGACTGGCGCGCGACGTGTGAAGCTACAGATGCAAGACGTCGCCGACGGGAACGACGAGAGAGACGGTGCGACGTCGCCGGAGTCGGGCGGCGCGCCGGTGAGCGATGGGAAAAGAGTGAGTGAAAGAGTGCTCGCGCTCGAGTTCGTGCTACCGTGCGCGTGCGCGTGAGGGCGGTGAACGTGAACTGATTGGTGGGGTCAGCCGGTCCGGGGAAGGCCCCACTGTGGCCGGCGGCGAGGTCGAGCGTGGCGGCCATGGCGGCGCTAGGTGAAGTGGTGCGCGCAAACGGAAAGGAAGGACGAGAGGCGGTGAGGACGAAAGAGGAGAGGATGGGGAAACGCACCGTGTGCTCAGTCGAGCCGGCGGCGAGTGACGGGAGGCGGTCGGCGATGAGGGAGAAGACGGCGGCTAGGTCGGCGTCGATCTCGCCGCTCAAGGCTCGGCTGCGAAAGGGAAGAGTACGAGGGAATCAAGCGTGGAACGGGGAAGCTTTTAGAAAGAAGAAGGATATGACGAGGCTCACTGACGGCGGCGGGAATGCTCGCCGGAGTGGAGAGAGAGAAGAAGAGGGGGAGAAATGGAGAATGGCCCGGTGAGGGAGGTCTCGGTGCCCATTTATCGACGAGACGAGGCGGTGGAACTCGCAGACTTGGTGGGCGCGGCAAGTTGCGCGAAGGCGGCGGCAACAGGAAGGCGGTGGCGGGTGACGTTGGCGTTCGTCGGCGCGGTATGGGCGGCGACGGGAATTCCGGAGGAGGGAGAAGGAGGGCGGCGGGCTGAGTTGGGCCAGATGCAGTGCTGGGCTGGGCCGGAGGGAAGGGAAGTGGCCCGGAACGAAAAGAAGGAAAAGAAAGAGAGGAGCGGGCTGGGGGCGGAAGGGAGGAAAAAGGAGGAGGCGGCCAGGAGAAAGAAAAGGTTTAAACTTTTCTGGAGTTCGAATTTGAAGGAATTTCGAATTCGAACAAAAACAAAACTGATCAACACTCAAAACCAAAGACAAAGAAAAACAGAATGCACATGGATTTGAGATTTTGATGCAGGTTTAAAATTCAAACTTCTGAAATTGAATTGGAGACTTGGTCTACTTGATTTTAATTTCTTGTAAATTCGAAAAGGTTCAAAATTTTAGTGGAATTTAAATGGAAGCAAACACTTGAGCCTGATTTTATATTTCAAAATTTCAAATTCGACTACGCTTTATTTATTTGGTGAGTTTTATTTTCGAAAATTTGTTGACAAGGTAAGATGACACAAAAAGATTTAAATTTTTAGTGATTTTTAGCGTTTTGATTTTGGCCTCGGTTTTAGGATAGGATGTGACAGATCTACCCCACTTAAAAGGAATCTCGTCCTCGAGATTCTAAGGGACTTCAGGGTTGGTGTAGAACTTCTCTTGCGTCTTGTGCTTGACGGTGATAACACCCAAAATCTTGTCGGAGCTTTATTGACGTAGCGAGCTTTGTCATGAGATTCTCTTCATTGTCGGAGGTGCTTGAAGCTTGTGGAGAGACAAGGCGAAACTTCTGGCTTCTGAAGACCTTCGATGTTAGCTGATTTAACAAAGGAGGGCTGGCCTAAGATTTTGGTTTCCGGGATGTTAGACTAATTGACAGAAAAACCTATTAGGGTAGGATCTTCACTCGGGCATTCTGATTGATGTTCTGTAGTTGTTTCGGATCCTGGTTGACTTGAGGCATTCTGAGCGGTTAGACTGTTAGATTGCTTTGCAACTTTTCCTTGCGGTTTGGATGATGATTCTGAAATCTGCTGGATCATTATATGGCATGCTGTTTAACTCCATAAACTAACAGGTGGCCTGAACCACTGTTTCTCCTCCTGTTATGCTGACATTTTTCTCCGTTTTCTTGACGGAGTATATTCTTTATATTCCATCACAAGAGATCCAAGGGCTTCCATGATCAGCAACCTTTCCATGGCATATACCAGTCCATTACAGAAGGGTTTTTTTCATCTTCTGTTGTCTTAGAGTGGGGGCTCCTACCCCACTTAAGGTTCTTGACCTCGGGTGTTCTTGTTGTCAAAACTGCATTGTTTGCTTGTTCTGACTTGACACTACTGACACGGACTCCTTTCTAGGGGTCGATTTGGTCTATTTTGTGGAACAGACATCGGGGATCATTTAACCATGTACCAGATGTTGGTATCTTGATACACCTTCTTTAGACTTATCCGAATCTGACCGTCCCAAAACCAGCTCAGCATATGAAGTGTTTGGCTGGCTCGGCTTGACAGATTGATGCTTAACTATTCTGATTTCTTACAGTGGCTCAGGTTTCCATTCTCACTATCACTGCTTCCAATACTGTCACTGCCTTTCCAGTAACTTGAGATTTTCTTTATTGTCTCAAAGGGTGGCCTTTTAAAAGCTTTTTCCAGTCTGTCCAGTTAGGATTAAGAAATCATATAATCCATCATTGTTCCTTCTACTGTTATTCTCATCTCGTAGAGTTTCGTCAATTCTTGCCGATGCAGACTCACGGTACTTATTTCCAATACCATGTATCTCTGATTAGGATTTGTGGTTGCCATCTGTAAACTGGAACTTCTGATCTTTTTAACTTACACTTGTACTTGCGAACTTGTATTAACCACGACAAGTGACATTTCTGTTTCCAGTACATCTTCCGCTCATATCTGGTTAACGGCAGTTTCTAATCTTTTATGCCAACTTGGAGACGAGCTTGGCTCTCTTTTATTTGTCAACAAACAGTGATCCTGGGCTGTGGGTACCAGTCTTTGATGAGACACTCCAAAACTGTCATCTTTCTGCTGACATACAGAACAAGTGATCTCACGGAGGCGATATTCCACCTGATGAACATTCTTTTTGTAACTCTGCTAGCAGTTCCTTTATCTCTGCTAGCTCATTAGCTATCATTTGATAGGATTTCTCAGCCATCAGGATTTATTCAGGAGAGGAGCTTAACAATGAGTTCTCTTCTTGGTCAGATGATATTCCAGAACTTGTCTGGAAGACATCTGGATGTTCACAGGTTACTGTTACCACTTCCAAGGTTGTGATTTCTGGATTGTTTTGCCATGAGGGTAGCCTTCGCTTCCCGGGTTCACGTTCCATTTTAAATCCAAGTCATTGACTAACTTCCTTTATTTCTTTAGATGTTTGTTGGCTGGCAAACAACTGATGCCTTGACTTTCAGCATTGCCTCTTGAAAACTTTCCAGTTGGGTTGTGATCTTTGACCATCGTTGTGTTATTCATTTGACTGACTTGATTCTGAGCAGAGCGCTTCTTGGTAGCTGACTTCTTAGGTAAAGGTTCGGTTGTTAGGTTGGGATGGTCATTAAGCTATTCGAAGCTGCTGTTTAAATTATTATATTGTTTGGGTTGATTAAGAGCACTCAAACAGAAATACAACGATCAACGAAAACCACCAAATCACACAAACAACGCGATTTTTTGTTGTAGTCCAAGATGTGAGCGTACTACAAACGAGGCTCAAGTTTTGAGGGTAAACAAACTATCGATCCTTCTGCTGTGTTACAAAGACCGAAGAACACACTCTGGGGGATTCTGGCATAAGTAGCATAACTGCGCGCTGGAGGTGCTTCGTCGGCTTAGGGGTTGTAAACTTTGTCTTCTATATTATCATCCTGATTTTCTTGCTTGTAGGGACAACTGGCTATCATGTGCCCACGTTCCCTACAGTAGAAACAAAGTCCTGGCTTCTTGGCCTTTTTAGATGTTGCTTGACCAGATGCTTGACTTTTGTTCTTCTTTTTCTTGTTGTGTTTCTTGTTGGTCTTTTTGGGCTGCAGAGCTTTAGTAAGTTTGGTGAGTTCCTTACTGATCTTCCTTGTTGACTTTTCCAATTTGTTTAACCTTTCAAGTATCTTTGACATCGGGTAGGCGTCATGCAGGTTATTCCATGTTCCTTGTTTCTCATGCTCTTCCTGTACTGAAAATCCAATCTCTTCTAGGGTCGCTGGAAGTTCGAGTATGTCGTCCTTCGCGTCGATTGCTACAGCTTCTTCTTCATCGCTTGGTTGGTACAAAGGGCAATCTTGAAATTTGTGTCCAGGGTCGCCATAATTGAAACATGTCATCCGTGATCTGACGCCCATAATTGCTTTGTCCTTGTTCTTTTGCTTAGGAACAAAGTCTGGCATGCGGTACACTTGGAACAATTGATTCTCCACTTCAACAGTTACATAGTCCTGGTTATCATCTGGGTCAAAGTCTTGTGGTGCTGCTACAGAAGCTTTCGGGTGAGACTCTTTCTTGATGATGAAGGAGAAAGGATTTTTAAATAGAAAGAAAGGGTATACAGAAGAGCTTTTGTAACTAGTTTTGAAAATAATCATTTCTGAGCGTAACAATCTTAGGTTTTCGGTCTACGGTCAAGTATTGCTCTGATACCACTCTGTCATACCCTACTCAAGAGAGTATGTGTGCATCATGTATCAGTCCCTGGATCAGTAGCTGATACGCACAAGAACACAGATGTGATAGCCAAAGCATACTTCGAATAAAGGAAGTATTACCTGCTATAGAGCCCTTAGTGGCGGTTCGACAAGGATTAAGACCATCCATGTCCATCCGACCAACTAACGGCGAAGCAAACAGCGGAAACCACGGCCCATGCCACAAGCAGACTTGAGACGCAGACCCGAAAACCAACACGTCGCCGCTTCCTACGAAGCCTTCTCTTCACTAAAAACAGCAGGCGCAAACGCGTGAGTACATAAGGTACTCAGCAAACCCTAACACAAGGGGTAAACATATGCAAGGGTGGGGTTTATTGTATTGGCGGAAAAGCCAATTTTCATGCAAGGGTTGTTTTGCAAACAAAGCCAGTTCGCAAACTACAGTCAAGATTATTATCATATAATGGGGTTGGTCGGCCCTGGGGGAGATAATGGTTCAATCCCACCAGTTCCTCACTTTTAATGCTGGCCGAAAACCAGCGCACGGCTCCACGCCGGTGTATTCCGAAAACACGCCAAGGATAACTCACACGGGAAACTCTAATCATAGTGTGGCCGATGCCTTCGCGTTGTCCAATACCGTGGAACACGGCTTTCCGGAAAGTTTCTTAACCTTGGCCAAGGGTGCACAAATTTCCCCACAAGGTAGTCCAGTCCTCCCCGGGGTCCCAGTTCGGACTGTCCTACTAAAGGTTCCATACCTACTTGGTACCACCACGGCATCCCCCACGGACATCACCAGGGGCTTCACAATTCAGTAATATGGCCAGATTCACAATAAATGCCGGACTCGCCGCCACCCTCGTCGAGTCTTCTCCTGGGACTCCGTTGCAGTCTCCTGCCTCCGGGGGTACCGGGTGAGTACTAGTAGGGTGTGGTTCCAATCCCGTACCCATATACGGCTTGTGGCTGCGCGTAAGGTGCTAGGCAAAGGCGGCACAAGAACCGGTCCTTATACGACCGAACCAGGCATCTTCAATAGCCAATCCCCACGGGGAAGGGCGTCCCAGAGATAGCCTCCCCACTGAGGACTACCTCGCCTGATCCCGCCAAAACATTCCCTCACTAGGGGTTGCACTTATTACCAATTCCACCCATTTTCACATTTACACACACCACCAAGACTCACGCATTTTAACACAAAAGCATGTGAGCAAGATTTATTAAACACATGGTGATAGTCCTAAGCAGCATACCAGCACATCATTAATGAATTAATGATGCGGGTTCCTAGGTTCAACAAGGAATCAGGATATTCCAAGATCAAGGTATGGCAATCAAATATTACTAGGACCTTCTAGCATTTAAATCACATTTAAATACCATGCACATTTATTTATAAACAGCTCTAAATAGGATAATTTCGCAATCATAGGATCAATATGATCAATGGGAGTTAGGGCTTGCCTGATAATCGCAATCCTAATCTTTAAGTTTTGGGTCTTAAGACTCTTTTGTCGAAGTTGATGTCTTCAAGTCTTTTCTTGAAGCTTTGACCTTCTCTATTCTTTCTCGAATTCCTCTGGCTTCTTCTCGAAGCTCTCGCAATCTAGCGTATAAAAACAACGCGGATAAACAAACTACCGAAAAAGAAATAAAGATCAAAAAGAGCCAATTAAGATCCCATTAACTCCAACTGGAAAGACGAGGGAATACCAGAGAACGACAAAAGATACAGATCAGGCATGATGCAACAAGCTTTACATTAAGGGCGATTATATTATTTTATAGCTGATATGGGTGATGCATGAACACTAGGGCTTTTGGTTGTGGATGAGGGATGCTAAACACCATGAAGAAGGCATGAGTGTATGAGATGGTGGGTGGATGGTGTGTGTACGTGTTTGTCGTATATTTGTGGCACTAAGTCTTTATATAGGTTGTAATCTATATAAAGGCTTATGCAACACATATACAACGTGCAAGTGTGTCATCTTAATTACTTATTATGGTACTACTTAATGATCATTAGCTTATTATCTAATAAGATCATTTGTCACGCGACGAGCGCATGACGGTGGTCCGTGTGCGTGCTCATGTGAGATATGAATGCGCGAAAGCAGAGAAAAATGCAAGGACTTGAATAAAAGACCAAATAAAAAAAGAGTGAGAGAGATCGATGAATCAAAGGGCTAGATGAAGGTCAGTGAATGCAGCGCAAGGGGTTTTGAGTGACATGGTTAGTGATGGGAAGCATTGCGGTAAAAAGAGATTTCTATGTGTCAAGTTTGATTGATGTGCCGGGGAAATGATACGATGAACAAGAGAAGAATTTAGGGCATTGACGAGTTCAAGGTTTAGTGTGGGTCTCCAGAGATTGTGGTTCTGGTTGGGTTGGATAGACAGGAATTTTAGATGAATTTAGGTGAAAGAATCATCGGAATCGGAATTGAAACGGAGGAAGTATGAATTTAAGATATTTATAGAAAGGAAATTAATCAGGATTAAGCTAAGAAATTAAGTATAGCCATATTCCTAATTAATCTGGAGCAACAAGGGTCGGATAAAGGTTTAGAATATAATATAGCATTTTTGGAGATTTTCTGGGATTTTTCTGAGACTGGAAAAGTGATCGAAAAGAAATGTGTGTGCACTTTCTGTGTGGATTCAGCATTTTCAGACTGTGTAGGTGGTGGACATATGGGGCTGTTGAATGCCGAGTGATGATAGGCACTGGAGGACAATGAGATGGGCGATGTAGGATATTCCAAGACGGAACTTTTTATTAAAAAGAAAAAGAATTATGACATAGACGGGGTCTATGTACGGAGTCTAGAATTAGTGCCAAAATGCACCATGTGGAGACGGAACAATGTGTTAAAATTCGGTTAGGTGCTGTACGGAGATTGAACGAGTGTGCACGTGCTTATGTAAAATATGAATGCACGAATACAAATAAAATACGGGGAATTAAAAGAAAATAAAAAGAGTGGGATTGATCAAAGATCATTAGAAGGGATTGATTCTGGTGGCATTGGATATAGCGTGATTTTATATGAATTTTGGCGCAAGGTTCGCCAAAATTGGAGTTAAGATGAAAAAGATATAGGTTTTTGAAGTTGAATGAATTGATTTAAAGGATTTTAGCTTGATTAATTTTGTATGAGAGATACATAATTAATCAGAGGCTAAGAAAGGTTGGAAAGTGATTAGAATGAAACAGGTATTTTTGGGAATTCTCTGAGAATTTTCTGATATAAGAAATGTGCTAGAAAAGAAATACGTGTGTACGTCCCGTGTGGACTTAGCATTTCCAGCATGTGTGTGTGGCTGACACGCGGGTCCAGAGGGGTCTGGGGGCTCATTTGCAAGGGAAGAAAGAAAGGTTCTGAGGGCTTTTCGGTAAATACAGAAAGTCGACAGGGACCTATCTGTAATTTTGGAAAGTTGGGGGGGGTCTGGTGTAAAAGATAGGGGCTAAAAGATAATTATGGAAAAGTATAGGGGTGTTTCTGTAAAAGTTCAGGACCTAAACAGAAATATTTGAAAGTTCAGGGGCTTATCTGTAAAAATGCAGGACCTAAACATAATTACAGAAAAGCTTGAGGGCTTATCTGTAAAGTGTACAGGGCCCGGGATTTTCTGGATATTTTGTAATTATTTTTGTATTGGAAAAGCTGGTGGACTGAGACCACCATGGACCGAGGGGCTCATGTGCCGCTGGTCTTCGTGGACCGAGTGCATGGAGGGAGAGGGTGAGGGGGAGGCTGACTGGGCAGGGGGACCGGGTCAAGTGGGGCCACGGGCTGACGTGGCGTTGCCACGTCGGGGGCGGCGGGGCTGGGTCAACGCGGCGCGGGAAAGGAGGCGCGGCGGTGGCGCGTCACCGGGATCCTCGCCGGCGGCGGCTAGGAGGGCTGGCAGGCGATGGGAGCTCGTCGCGGATGACTGGCGCGCGACGGTGAAGCTACAGATGCAAGACGTCGCCGACGGGAACGACGAGAGAGACGGTGCGACGTCGCCGGAGTCGGGCGGCGCGCCGGTGAGCGATGGGGAAAAGAGTGAAAGAGTGCTCGCGCTCGAGTTCGTGCTACCGTGCGCGTGCGCGTGAGGGCGGTGAACTGATTGGTGGGGTCAGCCGGTCCGGGGAAGGCCCCACTGTGGCCGGCGGCGAGGTCGAGCGTGGCGGCCATGGCGGCGCTAGGTGAAGTGGTGCGCGCAAACGGAAAGGAAGGACGAGAGGCGGTGAGGACGAAAGAGGAGAGGATGGGGAAACGCACCGTGTGCTCAGTCGAGCCGGCGAGTGACGGGAGGCGGTCGGCGATGAGGGAGAAGACGGCGGCTAGGTCGGCGTCGATCTCGCCGCTCAAGGCTCGGCTGCGAAAGGGAAGAGTACGAGGGAATCAAGCGTGGAACGGGGAAGCTTTTAGAAAGAAGAAGGATATGACGAGGCTCACTGACGGCGGCGGGAATGCTCGCCGGAGTGGAGAGAGAGAAGAAGAGGGGGAGAAATGGAGAATGGCCCGGTGAGGGAGGTCTCGGTGCCCATTTATCGACGAGACGAGGCGGTGGAACTCGCAGACTTGGTGGGCGCGGCAAGTTGCGCGAAGGCGGCGGCAACAGGAAGGCGGTGGCGGGTGACGTTGGCGTTCGTCGGCGCGGTATGGGCGGCGACGGGAATTCCGGAGGAGGGAGAAGGAGGCGGGCGGGCTGAGTTGGGCCAGATGCAGTGCTGGGCCGGAGGGAAGGGAAGTGGCCCGGAACGAAAAGAAGGAAAAGAAAGAGAGGAGCGGGCTGGGCCGGAAGGGAGGAAAAAGGAGAGGGCGGCCCAGGAGAAAAGAAAAGGTTTAAACTTTTCTGGAGTTCGAATTTGAAGGAATTTCGAATTCGAACAAAAACAAAACTGATCAAACACTCAAAACAAAGACAAGAAAAACAGAATGCACATGGTGAGATTTTGATGCAGGTTTAAAATTCAAACTTCTGAAATTTGAATTGGAGACTTGGTCTACTTTATTTTAATTTCTTGTAAATTCGAAAAGGTTCAAAATTTTAGTGGAATTTAAATGGAAGCAAACACTTGAGCCTTGATTTTATATTTCAAAATTTTCAAATTCGACTACGCTTATTTATTTTGGGTGAGTTTTATTTTCGAAAATTTGTGACAAGGTAAGATCACACAAAAAGATTTAAATTTTTAGTGATTTTTAGCGTTTTGATTTTGGCCTCGGATTTTAGGATGTGACATTTTCTCAAAGTTGGCCGCAACCAGCCTCTCATTCATGTTAAATAGCACGGCACACTTTCCAGACATCGGAGGTGCCGGCATCAACTGGAACGTCTCCGACATAGTGTCAAAGACTACAATCTTGCGGTGATCATAGTGGTCACCGGCTGGCAATGGCAACATCCAGTGGAGACGATCCTGCAAAGCCACAGGCGTGATGCATTCGTAATGACCATATTTAACCAGATCACCTCGCCATCAAGGTCCCCCATGCTAACTTGTCGAGGTTCCGTGGCACCGGTGGATGTTATGTAGTACTTGGACAACTCATCGTTCACATCGCAGCTGCACAAGAATCGGTACTCACCAGACGATTGGTGGTAGTAGAGGCCATGCTCATAGATTAATCCTTGTGGCAGTCGTGGGAGCTCTGCCCATTGGCGTGTCATGGGGTGCAGATGATGTACAATCCTCCGTCCATTCTGAACAGAAGCATGCCGTTGCAGGAGGCTATCGGAAAGTTTTGAGGACCCATATATGCCTTTCTGGTTGGGGTCTCATTAGTGATGTAGTCGGGATAACGAATGAGGCGTCGATGATCGGCTAGGTCAGCAGCAGTGATCGGGATAGAGTCGAACGCCAAGTCGCTGCTGTACCCGTCCGGTTGAGCCGCCCATGGACGCCATTCGAAGAGGGTGCAGAGGATGAGCTCAAGGGGACGGCGGCGCGCATGGATGGCAAGGAAGTGTGGATCGGTGGTGATGCAGCGCCAGGCCTTGCAGACGGCGCGGAAGCGGAGCACCGACTTGCCGGGCAGACGGGAGAGGATCTCGGAGATGACGTCCTCTGAAAGGTCTTGGGGCTGCGTGGTCGGAGCGGACTTGTTTCTCTTTGTTGGGTTCCTCATCTCTCTTGGAGCGGCGGCGGCAAAAGAATAGGCCAGCCGCCGTAAATCAACGACGACCAAGTAAAGGGGTTTTGCCTTCGATCCAGCACAGTACCCACACGACTTTATATCGTCTGAGGACTATTTCTCCGCATATTCCTTTTAGGTGGGGCCTAAGCGGACTCTTTCCCCGGCCCAGTTAATAGTATTTTCTAGCCTGACACATGCCCACTTCGTTCGGCACGCCATTGTCTGGCGTCGCGGAGTCGGAACTCAGAAGCGTGCCGGCGTGGTAGCACCGCGGCGGAACTCGACGGCGACTTAAGGAAGCTGCAAGTCTCGCCGGCTGATGAGACGCTCGCATATGTCCGACGCGCTCGCCGAAAATACGATTTCGATTTGACGCCGACATTGGCTACTTCTTCAAGACATGGGCGAAAGTGGAGTCATGGAAGCGCGGTGTCGGGAACGCGCGCGACGAGCCCTGGTCCGTTGTGCTGGCGCCGCAATCGCTCTGTCGGTCCTGTATGTGCTCGAACGCGGTGGTGGTCTGGAACGCGGTCGGGGAAGCCACTGGCCAGGGTCGGGGGGTATAGTCGGTATTTCATTCTTCGAAGTCCCTGGTCGCGCACATGGCGAGGCAGCGGAGCTCAACGTACGGCGACCGCGCCACCTTCTGCCGGCGTCCGGCGAGCAGCCGGCACGGCGGAAGATCAACGCCGTCGACGGCGCTTTGGTATACCATGGCGTTCCGCGTTCGACATTGTCACCCAGTGCGCGCGGCGGGCAACATGAGGCGTCGCGTGTTGCTGTCTTGTGCCGTGTAGTCGTGTAGGGAGGCAGGCATAGGCCTACGACAGAACTGCTAGTAAGCAACAATTTACTCCCATCCAACACAGACTAAGCAACCAGGACAGGACACGTCTCCTCAGATCATCCTCCAATGCGACCAGGAGCCAGCCACACATCCATGCATCTAGAAATAATATGCATGACACATTGCTAATTGAGATATGCATTCAAAGGATTATACTAAAATATAGTTAACTATTCAGATCCATGCGCCGTAGACTTGTGATGAGTCTATCTAGAATTTAAAAAGGGGAATTTAAATCATGCAGTCGCACGACACCACGGGGTGCTAATAGGGAAAGAAATTGTATCAAATAAAACACATGTCATGTTCTTGAGGGCCATGAAATTAAGCAGCTTTAGTTTCTTCCACAAAAAAAAAAAAAAAGCAACTTCACAGATCCTCTTGCGCCAATGCATCCTTCAGACCAATGGTGGTCAAAACACACTCAGCCAAATTGGACCCTAGGATGGCCAGCTGATGGTCCACCCGCAAGCGGCACGAGACTTTCCCTAAACAAAAGGCGTGGACCCCAGCCATGGTCAGACTCACATATGAAATCGAGACCTCTCATCGTCTTTGTCCTGACATTGTACACCATCAAGCCATCGGTCTTCCCTAAAACGACGTCCTCTACATCGTCGCTCGCTGCGGTGATGCGCCAAAAGCCCAGTTGCATTTTGGATCTCCCGACAGTGTGAGCATCGGCGGAGTAACAATTTGATGCTTGTGCACCCACTTCCCAGCGTTGTAATCCTCGAGAAACCACAGTCTATGTGTGTTTCCCCAAAGTCGGCCGCAGCCAGCATCTCATTCATGTCGAACAGCTTAGCACACCTGCTAGGAGGTGCCAACACATCAAGTGGAATGTCTCCGACACAATGTCAAAAGCTACTATTTTGCGGTCACCGGTTGACAATGGCAACATCCAGTGTAAGCGGTCCTGCAAATCCACCGGCGCGATGCATGCATCGAAATGACCAATATTCGACCAGATCACCTCGTTATCAAGGTCCCCTATGCTTACATGTCGAGGTTTCGTGGTGCCGGTGGAGGTTATGTAGAACTTAGGCGACGCATTGTACACATCGTCGCAGCTGCACAAGAATCGGTACTCACCAGACGATTGGTGGTAGTAGAGGCCATGCCCGTCGACCCATCCTGCTTGTTGCGGCCGTGGGAGCTCTATCCATTGGCGTGTCACGGGGTTGCAGATGATGTACAGTCCTCCGTCCATTTTGAAGAGGAGCACGCCGGCGCATGAGGCTCTCGGAAGGTTTCCAATACCAATGTATCCCTTCTTCCCGGCTGCGGTCTCAGTGATGAAGTCAGGGTAGCGGATGAGGCGCCGCTGGTCGACCGAGTCGACGGCGGTGACCGGGATGGAGTCGAATGCGAAGTCGTTGCTGTATCCGTCCGGGTTACCCGCCCATGGACGTTGTTCCAAGAGGTTGCACAAGACAAGCTCAAGTGGCCGATGTTGGGCGTGTGTGGCAAGGAAGTGTGGGTCGGTGGTGATGCGACGCCAAGCCTTGCAAACCGCACGGAAGCGGAGCACCGACTTGCCGGGCAGACGGGAGAGGATCTCAGTGATGACCTCCTCTGGAAGGTCTTGGGGCAGCTTTGTCGGATCGGATTTGTTTCTATTTCTTTGGTTCCTCATCGCTGTTAGAGCGGGGCCGCCAAACAGGAGAGGCCAGCCGACGGAGATCAACCAAGCAAGGGTTTTGTTTTGCCTTGCATCAACCGCACGAGCCTCATGATTTTATATCCACCTCTGTCTTGGTCTGCAGTTCCTTTTAGTTTAGCTGGGTCCTAATCGGCATCGGACTCTTCTCTTTCTCCGGCCCGGTTAATCAATACTTTCTAATCTAGCCTGACAGTTGCGAGAAGGAGACGGATACAGAGGGAGGAGATTAGGATCAGACAGGGCTACTAGCCTCGTCAGGATAGGATCAGAGAAAAGAGAATTAATCATTGAGGTTTTGATGCGCTCTGTAATCCACAAAATCTGAAAGGAGCAACACGTTGTCATTCGGTTTTAGTTTCGTGTCAAGTAGTCACTAGACAAACGGATATTCACAATTTGTTGCTTTCTGCATGGGAGAGGTTAATGCGCGTCCTGTCGCGCGTTATCTGGACCGCGCGTTCCCTCTAAAAACCGACACGTGTCCTAAACTCAACTGAACTCGTACATTGGAAGACCATCCAGCCGTAGAAAAAGGAAAAGACGTGAACTCAGTGTTATGTTAGTGTGAACGCATTTATTACGAGATCTTAAAACTTTAAAATGCTATAGCTCTTACATACGGTGTCCGTTTTCGATTTGGTTTTCACCATTGCATTCTATGCGACGAGACGAACAAAACTAGATCACACTTGTATATATTTTATATATTTTTATTAATGTTAGAGTATCAGCAAAGTTACTATCATGTATGTAACAAAAATTGCTATCATATATGAAACAGAAGTTACTATCATGAAACCTTTTTAAATTATTAAACCTGAAATTGTAACTTATTTAATATGACTATTAGCACAGTCCAGTTTCATTCCATTCATGACATAAGCTGCTATCATGTATGTTTCATAAGTTAAAAAGCTTGAGTTGCTACATAATTTTTACTAATATATGGATTAAAATTCTTCTATAACTTGATCTGTAACAACCTATATAGAAATTTACAATAACTCGGATTGATAGTTACTATTTCAAATACCATTTGAGTAATTTTGTATTTTTCTACCAAAATACATATAGAAAAATTGATTATATGTTCAAATCATTTTAAATAATAATTGAAACTATTGTATTGACTCAACTCATTGATATATTAGCTACTCTTGCTACTAGATCCAAGCCCCTAGATATATAGCTTAGCTATAAGAGATAAAAACATATTGCTATCTGTCCAGCGAGAACAAACTTACAGAAATTGCTACAAAGCATGTAACATGAGTTTACTATTTGTACTATATAAGTTGCTCTAGTTTTTCAAATTTACATGATAGCAACTCATGTTATAAGCCTAGTAGCAACTTTTGTGGTATCATGACGCATGAAAAAAATATTTAAAACATAGCAAGTGGGATCTAGTTTTGTTCGTCTCATCGCATAGAATGCAACGGTGAAAGCCAAATTGAAAACGGACATTGTATGCAAGAGATAGAGCATTTTAAAGTTTTCAACAAGTGTAATAAATGCGCTTACGTAAGCTAATGTTTTCTCTCCTCTAAACCCACTTGCCACCTACAACTCTCCGTGATGTCGCTACCAAAAACAATGTCGCAGGCTGCTACCAAAAACAAATCCACCAACACAGAGTGCCACGCGGGCCAGACCATGGGACGCGCGCTCATGCAATAGCGCGACCGGAAGCGCATTAGACTTTCCGTTTCTGCATCCTTATGTGAATGCTTATTTATTTGTTCACATCCATACTGCACGCCGTTTGCCTTGTTTCCCTGAAGTAGCAACTAGCAACCTGTCATGACCCAGTCATACTCTTCAACGGCCCAGATGCACTGATGGCCTTTCGGCGGGATGGACGGCTCTCAAGCATTCACCGTCGTTTACTGTTTCCCTTTTAAACTTTACCGCTTAAGTTAAACACTGGAATGCCAGTGCCTTGCTGTAAACAGCCTGACTATAAAGTCGATGACCATCTTGGAACACAAGTAGCGAAGAGAATATGCTTAGCATTAGCTTTAGCAGTAGATAGCTTTAGCTGTTCTCTGGACTCATATGCCCATGTGCAATTTATCGTGAATTCGTCCCCAATTCGTGTTCCTGTGATTGTGATTCTTGATTCCGTCTGTGAGTCCTTGATCTGGGTCTCACAATTGGTATCAGATTCCTCGATCCTTGGAGCGGCGTCGGTAGATCTCCATCTTGTAGGTTTCGGGGCCTGTCCCTGTGTAAAATCCCTACCACTTCGATCTCCGGCGTGGTGGCGACGGCGGAGAGGTGGATTCAGGCCGTGGTTGCAGAGCACGTCTCTGTGTGAAATCCCAGAGCCGATCTCCATCTCTAGGCGGCGGTTGATCCTGCTGTTCAGGCGAACTGGCGAAGATTTCGGCCTAAGCTGTCCTGAGCAGACCAGATTCGTCAGGCGGCGACCCATCCCTAAGCATGGCGAATCCGGGGGATACTCAAGGTGATGCGGCGGCGGAGTTGTCGGCGGTGGAAGCCTTGCAAGTTGAGCTCGCAAAGACGCAGCTTCGTCTGACACAGCTTGAACTAGCAGGCAAGGACGTCCATCTAAAGGTCGTCCAGATGGATGAGAAGGTCGATTCGATCCACAAGTTGCTGATGCAGTGGGGTTCGGGTAGTGAGATGGGAAGTGCTGACAAAGGACGTCGTGTCACACCACCACCACCACCACCACCACCACCACCCCCTCATCGGTTCACTGAATTCTCTGAATTGGGAGCTACTCAAGGTTTAACTGAAGAGGACATGGTCTTTCTCAAGCGCCAAGAAGCTCAAGGCAAAATCAAGCTTCATCGCGATACTGTCAAGTTCACTGGTCACAATGCTCCTGGGGCTTCAACTTCAGGTACAAAGGTGAATCCTCCACAACCCAATACTGACGACATTCCTGCATCTATACCTGAACCTGAAAATACTGGCGATCTTGCTAAGCAAAATGGCAATAATGACAATTATACCCCTGAATATGCTGAATATGCTCAATGGAATCATAGTCAGAACATGAGCTTTAGCATGTCGATTGCTAGATCTAAACTAGATTTTCCAACCTTTCTGGTGAGAACCCAATTGGATGGTTGCGTCAGTGTGAAAAATACTTTGTTCTTGCTAGTGTGCCAATGGACACATGGGTTCCTCTTGCAACCTTACACTGCCATGATGTTGCTGAGCATTGGTGGAGAGGCTTGAGAACTCCATCTACTTACCTCACTTGGACATTATTCTGCAAAATGGTGCTTGATCGTTTTTCACCTATTAGCCATTATAGTGTAATTGAACAGTTTCATCAGACAAGGCAAGTTAATTCTGTTCATGATTACATTATCAAGTTTGAGGAAATCATGGCTATTGTTCAGCGCATGTATCCAGATATGGGTGAATCATATTATGTTATGGCTTTTATTGCTGGTCTCAAGGACAATATCAAGCACTTCCTGATTCCTCATAGTCCAACAACACTGAATGACTGCTATTGGAGAGAGAAAACCATTTGTTACCCCTAACACACAGTACTACAGACCCAATGCCACTCCCACAAATCAAACTCCAACAAGGCAGCCAGTGGTACCTGCTCCTACTCAAAACCAGCAACAATTCAAAAGAGAACTGGTAAATGTTGGGGTTGTGGTGAACCTTGGTCTCCCCAACATAAAGCAGTCTGCAAGTTCAGGAGGGGTGTGCATGCTATGGCTATTGATCCAGAGAATTGATTGGCAATTGAACAACAAATGGAGGAGGAAATACCTTTGAAGATGCAATTGGTGAAGCTATGTCTGATCCTAAATTATGCATGATCTCCTCTCAGGCGGCAACTGGTACTACTACTGTCTCTACTATCTCTATTCTACTTCATATTGGTGGCAAACAAGCTTTGGCTTTAGTTGATAGTGGTAGTACAGACACTTTCATTGATACACAATTTGCTAGCAAATGCAACTGTCCAGTGCTCACTAACAAGATCCAAAAGGTCCAAATAGCTGCTGGTGGGTTCTTGGAAACAGGAGCCTACATGAAAGATTGCAGGTATTCAGTCCAGGGCAATAAATTCAGAAATGATTTCAAACTGCTCAAACTGAATGGTTATGATGTTATTCTGGGTTGTGATTGGTTGTTGAAGCATAGCCCCATCAGTATCGACCTTCATCAAAGACTCATCACCATTACTAAAGATGGAACATCCTTACTCACTATACCTGATCACAACATATCACACTCATTCAAAGTCATCAATTCTCATCAGTTACTCAAGCTACCAGAGGCATATTTGGCTATCTGTTGCATATGAAAATCTTGCCTACTGATCAGAATACAGTGCAGGTCACAATTCCTAAAGAGATTGCCAACCTATTGCACCAATTCTCTGATATCTTCAAGGAACCTGAAACACTGCCACCTGCCAGAGAATGTGATCACAGAATTCCACTCAAGCCTGATCACAAAGTTCCAAACATTATACCATACAGAATTCCTCATAAACAGAAGGATGAGGTAGAAAGATTGATCAAAGAGCTACTTAAAGCAAACTTTATTAGGCCAAGCTCTAGCCCCTACTCTTCTCCACTGATTCTAGTAAGAAAGAAGGATAAAACCTGGAGAGTCTGCATTGATTACAGGTGGCTAAACAATGAAACAATCAAGAACAAGTTTCCAATTCCTGTAATTGAAGATCTTCTTGATGAACTCTTTGGAGCTATGATATTCACCAAATTGGACCTCAGGTCAGGCTATTACCAGATCAGAATGGCAGAAGGAGACATTCACAAGACTGCTTTTAAGACATTCTTTGGCCATTTTGAGTTCTTAGTTATGCCTTTTGGCTTAACTAATGCACCTGCTACATTCCAGGAATTAATGAACAAAATCTTTGCACCCTACCTGAGGAAATTTGTCCTTGTATTCTTTGATGACATCCTTATTTACAGTAAATCCATGGAAGAACATAAGCAACACCTTGCTATTGTTTTTGACCTGCTGAGGCAAAATTCATTAGCAGTCAAACAAAGCAAGTGTAGCTTTGCTGTTTCTCAGGTAGACTACTTGGGTTATGTGATAAGCAATTCTGGAGTGGCCACTGATCCTTCAAAGATAGCTGCAATTAATGATTGGCCTCAACCAAAGACTATTACTGAATTGAGGGGGTTTTCTAGGTCTTTGTGGGTATTACAGAAGGTTCATCAAGGATTTTGGTATCATCTGCCGACCCTTGCATGACTTACTCAAAAAGGATTCCTTTCTATGGACCAACAAGCAGTCTGAAGCCTTCTCAAAACTGAAGTATTGTTTAAACATGCTCCAGTTCTAGCTCTGCCTAATTTTGATGCTCCTTTTGTGCTCGAGACAGATGCATCAGGTTCTGGCATTGGAGCTGTTCTCATGCAAAATTCCAGGCCCACTGCTTTCTTCAGTCAATCATTGGGTCCTAAAGCTTCAGCACAATCAGTTTATCACAAAGAAGCCCTAGCCATCTTGGAAGCTTTAAAAAAATGGAGACATTACTTTTTGGGTGGAGAACTCATAATTAAGACTGATCATCAAAGCCTAAAGTACATGATGGACCAGAAAATTTCAGAAGGAGTTCAACATAAACTCATGCTTAAGTTGTTGGAGTTCAACTACAAAATTGAGTATAAGAAGGGCAAGGAAAATATTGTTGCAGATTCTTTATCAAGAAGATCACACTCTTGCTCTGCTTTATCTGTCCTCACACCATCTTGGGTTACTGATATTGTAAACAGTTACAACACTGATGCTACTTGTCAAGACTTACTCAGGTCTCTCTCTGTACACCCTGATACTACATCTTCTTACACCCTACATTCTGGTATTCTAAGGTACAAAGGCAGAATATATGTTGGTGATAATGCCACTGTTAAAACCAATATTCTTCAGTCACTACATGCATCTGCAGTGGGTGGTCATTCAGGTATAAAAGCTACCTATCACAGGATCAAAAAGCTTTTCTATTGGCCCAATCTGAAGAAAACATGTTGAAACTTTTGTCTCTGAGTGCCCAGTCTGTCAAAGAGCTAAAGGTGAGCACTGTAAGTATCCTGGCATGCTTGCTCCCCTGCCAATTCCTGATATGGCCTGGTCCTTTATCTCCATGGATTTTGTAGAGGGACTCCCAAAGTCTGGTGGTAAAGATGTCATCTTAGTTGTAGTTGATAGACTAACTAAGTATGCCCACTTTATCCCTCTTTCCCACCCATTTACAGTCCAGCAAGTAGCAAATCTGTTTATTGATCATATTGTTAAACTCCATGGACCACCAACAGCAATAGTCTCAGATAGAGACAGGATTTTTACAAGTGACTTATGGAAAGCAATCTTCAAAGCTCTAAAAGTTGATCTGCATTTCAGTTCTGCTCATCACCCCCAAACAGATGGGCAGACTGAACGAGTAAATCAATGCTTGGAGAATTATCTGAGGTGCATGACCTTCTCTGAACCAAAGAAGTGGTGCTCATGGTTGCCCTTAGCTGAGTGGTGGTATAACACAAGCTATCACACTTCACTCAAGTGCACACCATTTGAAGCTCTCTATGGTTACCATCCTCCTCAAATCAATGAAGTCATGGTTCCTGGTCCTGAATCTCCAGCATTAGAATTCTTGTCTGACAAACAGAATATGATCAACAAGTTGAAGGCTAACCTCTCTCAGGCTCAGGCCAGAATCAAGAAGTATGCAGATGCTAATAGAAGTGAAAGGAAATTCAATGTTGGAGACATGGTATATCTGAAGTTTCAACCTTACAGGCAAACTGCATTTGGGGTAAGAAACAATCTGAAACTGGCAACCAAGTTCTATGGACCTTATCTCATTCTGAAAAAGATTGGTCCCTCGGCCTATAAACTCCAATTGCCTAGCAATGCTCAGATACACCCTGTCTTTCATGTAAGCCAACTCAAGAAACATGTGGGAGATAAAGCTGTTCCATGTCCTGATTTGCCACTGGTTACAAAGGATGGTTACATCAAATCTTCACCAGATACAGTTCTTAGCACCAGATCTGTTCCTAATGGTATGACTGTTAAAACTCAGTGGTTGATCAAATGGCTTAATCTGGATGATGCTCACGCTACCTGGGAAGACGCTACCTTCATCGAGCATACATTCCCTGCTTTCTACACCAACACTTTGAAGGCGTGGTTTCCTGACAGAAATCCTTGAGGACAAGGATTGTTTCAAGGGGGGGGACTTGTCATGACCCAGTCATACTCTTCAACGGCCCAGATGCACTGATGGCCTTTCGGCGGGATGGACGGCTCTCAAGCATTCACCGTCGTTTACTGTTTCCTTTTAAACTTTACCGCTTAAGTTAAACACTGGAATGCCAGTGCCTTGCTGTAAACAGCCCGACTATAAAGTCGATGACCATCTTGAAACACAAGTAGCGAAGAGAATATGCTTAGCATTAGCTTTAGCAGTAGATAGCTTTAGCTGTTCTCTGGACTCATATGCCCATGTGCAATTTATCGTGAATTCGTCCCCAATTCGTGTTCCTGTGATTGTGATTCTTGATTCCGTCTGTGAGTCCTTGATCTGGGTCTCACACAACCTCGCTATTTCCCTCGTCCCACAAATCGAGAATATAATTGTTTTAAGCAGAGATACCATCTGTGCATGATTATCTCTTCTGTATGATTTGATACACATTTCGGGTTTTGACAGGATCGGCTTTCAGAAAAGGTATTGTCACACTCTGAATTGGACTTGGCATTTTTTCCGTTCTTTTATTCGGTCTCCATACCATACACAGACAGTCTTTGCAAGCACTGAAGATGACATGCCTGTTAACAAGCAGAGACTACAGGTGAGGATTGAATGGCGTGACGGCTTCGATCGGAAAGCTTTGACACATTTGAAAGGTATAAAAACAGTTATTTCTTCAGACAAAATAATGGCGATGGAATCTGAAACCGAAGCACTGAAGAAAGACATGCAGTGCAGGTTCGTTGGCATCCTGCAGCTGCACAAGATCACAGGACATTTCCTCGCCAGAGCAGCCATGAGCCATCCACCCCTTTGCTTGTCCTGCCGCAGCGGACTCCTTCCTTCGCTGCCATCCCTTGCTCTGCCGTGGTGCAGGAGGAGGCGAGATAGTGGCGTTGCCACGCCTAACCGTGCTAGCTCTGCCGTGCAGCTCGTACGATGGAAAACAGATCGCGCCCGAGCAGATGAGTCGGAGCCAGAGGCCGGGGAGGAAACCGGCAGGCGGCGGCGGGCAGACGGGCAATGACGCATGGGCGATGCCCTGCCACGGTCCTCCTGGCAACCTGAAGCACACGGCAGGCATCAAGATCACCATGGAACATTTCATCAAAAAAAAAAAAAGATCACCATGGAACAGAGAAGAAAAAACGGCATGAATAAGTATAACGCATGCTGGTTGCAGAAGGGTTATCAACATGCAAAAACGAAAAAGAACAGGAATTAACTCTTATATATATAAAAAAAAGAACAGGAAAAGCATATCGAGACAAATATGGAAGTATCTAAATAAAACCCATATATTAATGACTTTGGAAACAGAAATGTACCATCTGCAACATAAACATTGTTGCTAATCTAATTCACTCATAAATTAACTAAATTCCGATAACAAGGACACGATGGAAATTGAAGGCCGCTTTTTGTTTGTACAAACTTAGTTTTCTCGACGTCGAGCTTCAATAGAATCCATGGCCCACTAAAAGGTGTGCTTTATACAAAAAGATGGAAATTAAATGCCCACAGACTATAATTAAACATACAACAATGATTAAGATGCAAAGAGAAATCTACAATTATTGTTTTTACCTTGATCTTATAGTTAGGATTATATCATCACCATATGCGAACATCTAGAGTTTCACCGTGAAGCTGCCTGCACTGCTGTTGAAGCCCAGGAACCCACCGTGAAGAGATCTTTTGCATACTAACTCCCAGCGACAGCTGCTGCAAATTACCCAATTTGTCAACACACTTTAAATTTGGACAGCGTCTTACACTCAGATTTGCCACCTGAGGGATGTTGGAAACCCTCCCCAAGCATCCACATCCTGTGATCAAAAGGTGATCCGAAAGGCAGGGGAGGTTCTCCACTACCTTCAAGCGGGCTACCTTTCTTAATTGGAGAGTCTTCAATTTTGTAGCATGAGCAAGCTGTTGTGGGAGAGCCTTCAGCCTTGGGCAGCGCACAAGATCCAACTTCTCCAAACGAGGCATCAGCTGCAACATTGGAAATGGGGTTCCCCCTTTGTGCTCAACTGCAGCACCATCAATAAATGTTGTTGCAGCATCTATTTCTTCAACAAAGGACCACTCCTCCCAGTTGGGCAGATTATCGATGATCAACCATTCAAGCTTGGGAAAAGCCACAAACTCTGTGGATTCTGCATTACTAGCAAAGCGACCAAGAAATTCAGGCCCAATCTTGTTGACTGTAGTTGCCCCGACAATTCTTAGATATTTCAAATCAGGTAGCTGCCCTACTGGTGGAAGATGCATCCATGATTTGCAGTGGATGAGGTTCAAGTATTTTAGTGAAGACAGATAGTTAGTCCTTAGCCAGGTAGGACTCCTCTGACCAAAAAATCCGTCAATAACAAGATCATCAAGGTTATCGGGAGGGACCAACTGCTCAAAGATCTTCTCGATATTGCTAACATCCATATCTAAATATTGTTCTTCTGTGTGTACAGTACACCGCAGATACAGAACTTTGAGATACTTTTTGTCTATCAGAAACAAATGTGTACTACAAGTTACTGCTTTCTCCAGTTTAACCATAACAAGCCTTCTCAAGTGGAAAAGAGGAGTCAACTCTTCCAAGTTCCATCCATCTTGTGCTTTAGTATTACTAACTGCACCTCCAATAGGAAATCCTGCCAAATCATTGAGAAACTTTAATCTGCCTATGCCTTTTGGAACCTGATTTATAGGTGTTTCATGAAGGCCAAGGCACCTCAGGTTGTCCAATTTAGTGATTGCCAAAGGAAGGGTGTGCAAAGCATCACATCTCTGCAAGTTCAATATTTGAAGGTTTTTGAGAGAGCCAATGGACTCTGGAAGATAAGATATGTCGGTACCTTCAAGAACAAGCAAACGCAGATGGATCAAATTACCTATATGATCTGGAATATTTTGTATGAGGGAGTCAGCCAAATCCAAAACCCGTATATATGGAATTCTCCTAAAAAAGGTATTGTCAACTCTCATGGACTTCCCACATGAATTGGCAAAAGTCCTCAGTTTGACTAGCTCCTTAGTCACACTAGGTAATGTCACCATGTCTTTCTCTGTGTCAACTGACATACATCTCAATTTACCAATATTATTACCTCCGAGTGATTCTGGGTCCCCGGTAAAACACTCATCTCTTGACAAATAACATGCAAGTTGCCTTAAAAGATCATGCATTTTGCATGCAGTATGAACAAAATATGAATAATCTGGTTGAAGGAGGTTCCGATGGATCAACTCATAGTAGTATTCTTCTGCAGTATCTTCAAGTAGCTGGCCTTCTTGCTCTTCTATAAAGCCTTCAGCAACCCACATCCTGGTAATATCATCAAGGTAAATATCTGAATCTTCAGCATATATAACACAATAAAGAAAACACTGCTTCAAATGTTGTGGTAACTCTTCATAGCTTAGGTACAAAGCACCTCTTATTTCACTAGGAAGATTGTTTATGGACCAAGCACTTTTGTTTAAAATCTTTTTCCACTCATTCCTTGATTGTTCTTTCCTTGCTAAGACACTTGCAACAACCCTGATTGCCAGAGGAAGTCCACCGCATTTTCGAACAACCTCAATACCTATGTCCCGTAAATTATGGACTTGATTCTCTTCGGTGATATTCATGCTCTTCCAAAGTAGCTCCCATCCAACATCAACAGACATCAATTCAACTCGATGAGTATGATCACTCCCGATTTCTAAAGCAACAGTGTCATGTCTAGTAGTAATCAGAATCATTCCTGTAGCTGCAGCATGCAGTGGAGTTCTTAACAGGTTAATCCATACATCTGATCTCCAAACATCGTCCAGCACAAGGAAAAAACTCTTCTGTCTCATGGATGACTCAAGCTTCCTTTGGAGCTCACCTTTCTTCTTTATCATGACGGACTTGCATATTTCGAAGAATCTGTCTCAAAACAGAAGCTTCAGAGTACCCTTTGGAAACAGAAACCCATGCCTGTTTGTTAAACATTCCTTTTATCTTTTGATCGTTGTATATTTTCTGAGCTAGTGTTGTCTTACCGACCCCTCCTGTTCCAACAATAGTGACCTTGTAAGTTTTTCTTCCCTTGTGTGCAAGCATCAAATACACAATTTTTCTGCAAGCATGCATAACATCCTTTCCTACAAGGTTCGGCTCAACAATGGAGGAAACCGTTCCATCTTTAGATGCCATTTCTTTCTGTATAGGTTGTGTACTCTCAAGTGTTAAAAATATTTTATCCTTTGCGATGCCTTCTATATTGTTGTTGATGTTTCTTATCTTATAACCAATCTTACGGCGTATTGGAATATAAGAAAAGCAAGAGAAAAGTGAACACCCACTACATGCAGCTGGTTTCCTCGATGAAGCTGAAGGGGGTCTGCAAGTAGCTTGCTTCCTTCAAATCTTGCTAAGTCAATAATATCATCAGCGTCATAGACAACATCTTTTAGCCGACTGAGCCAATTGTCATATGCTGAATTTTCAAGCCTCCGTTGCTCGGCATCGTAGAGAAATGATTTTATTTGGTCCATTCTTCTCTGAAGTTCTATGAGATCTTCTTTCACCCCTAGAATCAGTATTGCCTCCTCTGTTATAACATCCTGCAACTTCTGGACGCATGATCCAACAAAAGCATCTATTATGGTTGCCATCGTACAAACTTGCTTAAGGATATCCACCTGCATAGTATTGGTTATCCATATTTAGAATGTATACAGGTTTTATTTTCACAATGATTAAGTGAGAACTGAGAATACCCACCTAATCAACCATAGCTAATGGCTCTCCATGTCACAAACCTGAACAACAGAGACAGACTACTACTGTTAGGCCAAAAACCTTGAAGAATTGGTGCTGGAGAGAGAGCACACATCGCAAGGCAAAGATATATCAACAAACAAAAAAAAGATTCAGTAGGGGCAGGATTGCTAGTATCAGAGAGTAACTTTTTTTTTCTTGAACCTGCAGGAGAGCTGCATATCATTGCAATAAGAAGAAGAGTGCCAGAGAGCAACCCATGGGTATAAAACAAGAAGAATTACTGAAGAATCAGAACTACCTGTTGTAGACGTATGTGATCATGATAAGCCAGAGACATCAATCAGGCTGCAAAAGGAGATTAGTATGTGTTAATTAACTATCAATATGCCACCTTCAGCCGAAACCAGCGCTCTGATCATGAAACCTCTGAATCAACAACACACAGAAGGCTTCCTTAATTAAATTGATGCCATGGAATGGAGCTTACACTGGTCGACAGCTAGCATGAGCGGAATGGCTAAAATGAATGGGGGAACAATGACCCCATATAAGCTCCTACGGCTTCTACTTTCTTATATGTAGGACATGTGAGCATGATGACCGCATATAAGCTCATACAGCATGCAAGTTTCCGTAGTCACATATGCAGGTGACACAATTGAACATCACACAAGACTTTATACAGTAGGATATGAACAGATGTACAACAAAGTCGGAAACATCATAACTTGGAGAAGTAGGTGTGAAAACGCTTTCTTGTGTCAATGCTGTAGAAGAAAAAAAAAAGGCATTAAATGATATGAAAGTGACATGGAAAAGTAAGCATGGCTAAGATTTAGTTCCCCAGCTGGAGCCTATGCTTTTACTCTAGTGTCGATGCTTACTCAGTCCATCATTTTTTAATAATGATAACAATGTTTAGTGAATGATTCATCTCCTTACCGCTGGAAAAGTCAAGACGTGGCATACTTTTCAGATTAATTGCATGAAAGGCACAAACAACGACAAATGAACCTAAGACACGGCACAGTATACAGACAGGAACAGGGCTCGATTCTCTGTGCTTCACATTTCCACTCAGTTAGCAAAGAAGAAAAAATTGCCCCAAGCTTGGTTCTAACATTGCCACGTACCCGGCATTCACCCCCGCTTAATAAAACAATCTAAAGTGGAACCTACAGTTGTAAGAAGCCAACTAGCCAAGAAGAAACGAATCAGTACCTACCGATGCCTCTTCCATCACGGCCGCGCGGCGCGGGGTTTCTTTCCCGGACGAGACGAGCAAGCCATCATGAAATGAGGACCCCTTAACATCAGAGATCTATTTCCCCCGCGAGATTTCTCTCCGGCGAGCTTCTTCAGACGGGGGGCGTACGGCCGGACTCCGGCAAGGCAAGGCGGCGGACATGGGAAGACAGGAAGTGAAGAACAACTCGGCAACTCGGCAGCAGCTTGATGGGCCTTGAGACTGGTTACCGTCGTTAACGTGATGGGCTGTGGCTTCGCGAGATAACCGTCATGGGTTCGTTGGCAGGCTATATACGTGTTGGGCTTAAGTCGAATCCAGCCCGGCAGGCCTAAAACTATTGGGCTGTTGCACGAATGCGGCAGAAGAAAGAACTCTCGTCAGATTTGAGTTTTGACTTCCCGCCCTTCAGATTGCTACAATTTGCTGTCTGCCATACAGATCATGATACAGTGGAGGTGTTCGTAGGATCTTCTATGTTTTTTTTTCTCAGAAGTTGCAACCTTCCCATATATTCCATTTCTCTCATCAACAAATCGGAAATCGTAGTTTTGCGCAGAGCTAGCGACTGCACGAATTTGCTCTTGATTATCTCGATCTGTAAGATAGAAAAAACATTCAGTCTTCGACACCCACGACTTTCAGAAAAATGGTTATGACACAACCTCTGAATAAGACTGCATTTCCCTCTTCAGGTGCATGTTGGCAAGCAGATTAGAAATGATGTTTGATGAATGGATGCATCATTGCATCAAGGTCACGGCCTTGCTTGTCAGTGTCTGTAAGCAGAAACATCAGAATGGATTGATAAAGCAAAAACAGCCAAAGTTTCAGCAAGCTGTGATAGCAAATCCAGTGCCAATTTTTCTTTCCCTCAAACAGCTAAACAGAAAAGTGCTTTGGATGCCATCGTTGTCTTCAGTGACCAACGACACTCACCAGCCAGACGCCAGCTCCTCCCAGGAGCTCTCAGACACATGCGCGCGTTATCAGAAGCATCCACAAGCGCGTGCATCAGCATGGCCTCTCCAGCGAATGCGATGCAGTTTTGGTGTCAGGGCGATTGGCGATGCCTTATTGGCGGCAAGGACTGCGTTCGTCAGCGCCGTAGGCTAGTGGCAGACGGTGAAGAGAAAGGATCGTCGGAAGAAGGAGGATCGTCGCGGCCATTGGGGATTACCCGGCCGTGGAGCAAGTCCAACAAAAGAAACCATGGAGAGGACCATTACCAAGGCTCGCGTTTCTTTCCCGAAGAAGACGATTGGGGAGTCATCGCGCCGGCATTGAAGCTTGGTTCTTTCGAGGATCACCGCCGCGACTAGTCGACGCTGGTCATGCCAAGATCCGAAGAACGCGCATGTTCAAAATTCGAATCCTCCATCACAAGCTGGGCCGTTTGGGCATACTGGGGGCCCAATTCAGAAGGGCAGTAAGCACCAAGGCCTATCATTGCTCAGAGATCGTTTTCCCATTGCTCGTTCGTCCTGTGCCAACCCTGATCTGCGCCGGCGGCCGACGTACCTGCAGGCGACCATGGCTGGTGGCGGCGTCAAGGCTGCTTCTTCGGGTGGAGCGGGTGGCGATGGTGGTGGGGACAGGAGAAGAACCTACGGGCATCAAGTATTTCGAGGTGGCCGTTTCAAGGCTGGTCGGGGTCGCGGCAGGCGTTCGCCGTCTCCACCCGGTCATGATGGTCGGGCTCCAGAAGAAGGAGGTAGAGGCGGTCGTGGCTCTTTCAATGGCCGCGGCCGGCGTGGCAGTCGTGATGGCAACCCTCCGGCCAGAAGTGGGGAGCTTGATAGGGCTCCTCCCCGGGTAGATGAACATGCTGCGCCTCCTAGGGCTGATGTTGCAGCTCCTCCTAGGGCTGATCGTGATGGGCGCAGGGAGGACAAGTCCCAGCAGGCCGGCAAGCACCGTGGTCCAGAGCCAGTGGGGGAGAATGCAAGAAAGAAGAAGAAATTCCAACTCCAATGTACCATTTGCTTAGAAGATCACCATACTTCTGCTTGTGGTCTACTGCTCGGCCCAAAACCCTCAGCAATATGTTGTGGTCTCGCAGGACTCGGGAGAAGGTTTTTTCAAATCCCTTATGATAAGGCGGCTCCGACTCCGAAGAAGGTTACAGCCACAGCATTGGTACTATTGTGGAAGGGGAGGTTCCAGCTGATTTAGTGAAGTCCGAGCTTGCTAGACTCATCCCGGTTAAGTGGGACTGGGTTGTTCGCCCTCATGGAGACAAAAAGTACATTGTGACCTTTCCTTGCCAGGTGGAGTTGCAGCGTATGGTGGCCATAAAGAGGATTCCTACGGATAAGAATGAAGGTGTCATGGCTTTTGAGGTATGGAACCAGGAGATAAAGCCAGCGAGGAAGCTTCAGAAGGTGTGGGTGCATGTTTATGGTGTTCCTTATGAGATTCGCTCTTTCTTACTCTATGGGCTGTGGGCACGATTATTGGTGCCACCACTTGTGTCGATGAAATACCTAGGAAAGCGGGTGTTGTGCGACTACAAGTGGCGGTCCTGGATGTGGAGAATATTCCTGATGTTGCTGATATTATTGTGGATGATTCACTATATGAAATCTTCTTCAAAATCGACTATGTTATGCCCATGGGGGATAATAACAACGATGATGATGTGGATGATTTAGATGAAGATGAAGGGGATCAGAATAGCAACGAGAAAAGGGGAGAGGATCAGGTTATGGAGGAAGCTAATACTGGACATGGCACGCATGAAACTTCGAACCCGGGACAGATTAACACCTCTGTGGCGGGTTCCAGGAGTGAAAAACCTTCTGAGGTAGAGGCGCGCATAATTGAACAAGCCATCGACATCGCGGTAGAGAGGCTTCTTGTTGAATGTGCCAATAACATCATTGCTGAGGATGATGACTACATGTGTGAAGGTATGGAGGTTGCTGCAGGTACTTCTCATGATCCCCTCCTGGTGTCGCAGGCCGGCGACCTGGGGGAGGATAACTCACACATGATGATGCCGTTGGTGGCTGTGACCGCGGTGCAGGAGCCTCCACGCGCGGTGCAGGTCGCCGTGTCAGCCGCGGCAGACGTTGTGGTGCACGGTGGTGATTTTGTGGCGGCTGTGGAAGCTCCGGTGGTCACGGCCGAGGTTGAGGAGCTGGGCTCACCTCTGTCCGTGGCCGACGGGCTGCTGCAGGCTAACCAACCGAGCGACGCTGTGGAGGGTTCGCGCGTCGAGGCCTCGGTCCTGACCGGAGGCGACGCCAATGCGGACATCCCCAGCGATGCTTTTACGACTCCGATCAAGACAACTACGGCAACGGCGGGAGTGATGGGTTCGCCCGCCTCTTACAGTGATGTTGTGAGAGGTGGGTCGAACTCACAGCTTGGCATGCCTACAATGGTAGCTGCTGAGCTGGGAGGTACGGGCTCTCAGCTGCCCGTCGGGTCGACCCGTTCAACATCAACATCTACGGGGTCGCCTCCTCTTCAGCATGGTTCGGGCATGGACGGTAGTGTCATGGCGGAGTCCGTGACACTGCCGCTCAAAATGAAGAGAAGAATTGAGGAGGAGTACAAGGAATGCTGTTACCGATGAACATACGCTGACAAGATTGAGACGCGAAGCATAGATACTCAGAGAGCGCATGGCAAGAGGAACCTGGAAAATACAGGTAACACTTCCTTTACTTCTTTTTCTAATTCCCAAGTAGAGACCAAGACTAGCAACATAGGCATTTCTTTGGGTAGAGACAGCAATGAAATTTACTCTTCTGTTGTCTCTCTAAAAAACATAGAAGTCGATAGACTGTCGGTTGCTAGAAAGGAACTTTAAATCTAATTAGTCTCTAATAATTTTGGGGATGAGGAGGAGGACAATTTCGATGCAATTCTCAACCACGCATGTGGTCCATTAAATGAGAATGTTCATGAGGAGGGACTTGATCACATTTGTAGTGATCTAAATGTAGTCCCTCGAAGAAAAGTCCAATTCCGGTAAAAACAGAGGAAGGTTCGGCTTCCTAAAAAACCGAAAACACCGTCAAAACTGTGCCTCCAATGAAAGGATTTTTTGGAATAGCAGAGGTCTCGCTGACTTGGCTAAGCACAGATTTTGGCGGAGATGGTCCGTGAGGAGCAAATTAACATCATCGCTCTCATGGAGACAGGTCGGGATGTATTCCCAGATTCGACCTTAAAAAACTTTTGTGCCGGCCGTGATTTTATTTGGCATGTATGGCACCCACACGGAGGTCCGGGGGATGCTACTTGGTGTAGACCTCTCAATCTTTGATATCGGATCCATCTCTGAAGGTGATTTTATATCAAATTCACTCTTCGAAATAAAGAGGATGGATTCAAATGGGTACTTTATGTGGTCTATGGACCGGCCCAACATGAAAACAAAGAGGCTTTCCTAGCTGAATTAGCAAACTCTTGTTCTCACGAAACACTACCATATTTAATTGGTGGTGATTTCAATATTATGAGACGTCCTCAAGACAAGAGTAAAGATAATTTCGATCCAAAATGGCCGAACCTTTTTATTCAGGTTATTGAGGTATTAGACTTAAAAGAGATCGAAATGTCGGTCAACAATACACATGGGTCAGCCATGGAGATGATCCAACACATGAAAAGTTGGATAGAGTTCTCGTAAGCACGGATTGGGAAGAGAAATTCCCTCTATGTACCGTGGAATCGAGAAATAAAGGGCAATCAGATCACACGCCACTTATAATTACACGGTGTGTCTACCATTGCTCTAACCCGCCCTTATTTAAATTTGAAAGGGCTGGTTGCTCAGAGAAGGTTTCTTTGATTTGGTGGCGCATGTTTGGCTGTCTACCAATCAAGGAAGCACCAACCTCCAGAGGTGGCAGAACAATTAGAGCTGTTCGAAAATACCTCCGAGGGTGGGCAAAACACAGCAGGTCATTACAAGAAAGAGAAGAAGAAATTACTTGCTTTAATCGACACACTCGATAAAAAGCTGAAAATTCTCCTCTAAATGACAATGAAATCAATATGAAGCTTTACCTCAGGGAAAGATTAGCCACTTTACTGAGGGAAGAAAGATCAAATGGTACGACGCGCTAAGGTCACTACCTTATTGGAAGGTGATAATACACCAAATTTTTCCATCTAGTGGCCAATGGCAGGCACCGCAAACAACACATTTTCAAATTAGAAACAAGAATGGGTTATTGTCGGTGATGAGGAATTAAAATCATATATAACAAGCTATTATAAAAGCTTGTTTGGACCACCCGAAGTGAGCAACATATCTCTCAGGGAGGACCAAGTGCAAGATATTAACCAGGTAACAACACTTGAAAATGAGATCCTTACGACACCTTTTTACTGAGAGGAGGTTAAGGAGTCTGTGTTCCAAATGGAACATAATAAGTCTCCTGGGCCGGATGGATTTCCAGCAGAGTTTTACCAGGTTTTTTGGGAAGTCATTAAAGGGGACTTACTCGCCCTCTTTAAAGACTTTCACGAAAAAGCTTCCGCTCTAACAGTTTAAACTTTGGTATAATTAACTCTTTTACCAAAAACAAATGATGCGAAGCAAACACAATATCGGCCCATTTGCGTTCTGAATGTCAGCTTTAAGATTTTCACTAAGGTTGGCACAAACAGAATCAACGCAGTGGCAGGGTCGTAGTTCAACCTTCACAAACGGCATTTATTCCGGGGAGAAACATTATGGAGGGAGTGGTAGTCTTGCATGAGACTATTCATGAACTTCATACAAAAAAAGCTGAATGGAGTCCTGTTTAAATTGACTTTGAAAAAGCTTATGACAAAGTCAAATGGTCCTTTCTTCAGCAAGCCCTTCGCATGAAAGGGTTCTCTCCTAAATGGTGCCGATGGGTAGAGAAATTCGTGGAGGGAGGTAGTGTTGGTATCAAAGTTAATGATGATATCGGCCGCTACTTCCAACGAAAAAAAGGCCTCCGCCAGGGAGACCCAATGTCACCTATCTTTTTCAAACATTGTCGCCGATATGCTGGCGGTGCTCATTAAAAGGGCAAAAGATGATGGACAAATTAGTGCATAATACCCCACCTTGTGGATGATGGTTTGTCTATTTTACAATACGCAGACGACACGATCTTGTTTATGGACCATGACCTAGAAAGGCGAAGAACATGAAATTATTACTCACTGCCTTTGAACAGTTTATCGGGTCTCAAAATAAACTTTCAAAGAGTGAGCTATTTTTTTTATGGCGAGGCTGCTGCATTTGAAGATGACTATATGGAGTTATTTGGTTGCAATGTGGGGGAATTCCCGTTTCGTTACCTGGGTATCCCGATGCACCATAGAAAACTCTCCAATAGTGATTGGAAATGATAGAGGAAAGATTCGAAAGGAAATTAAACTGCTGGAAGGCCAAACACCTCTCTTATGGAGGACGTTTAACTCTTGAACTCGGTTCTCAGCAGTCTTCCATGTTCATGATGTCTTTCTTTGAAATCCCGAAAGGGGTCCTCACCAAACTGAATTTCTATAGGTCCAGATTCTCTGGCAAGGTGGTAAAATACTAACAAGTACCGCCTGGCCAGATGGGATCTCTTATGTCCCCTAAGGACCAGGAGGCCTAGGTATCATTGATCTTGAGATCCAGAATAAATGTCTATTAAGCAAGTGGTTATTCAAATTGCTTAATGAGGACGGCATGTGGCAATCTTTAATACGAAATAAATATTTAGGTTCCAAGACTTGTTCACAGGTCGGGATCAAACCAGGTGTCTCTCACTTTTGGGAGGGACTTTTAAAGGTCAAAGATGATTCTTATCATGTATATCTTTAATGTTAAAGATGGCTCCCAGTTAGATTTGGGGAGGACCATGGTGTGGAACTAGGTCCGTTCATGAGCTATATCCTAATCTATATCATGTATCTTATAACCACAATGATACAGCTGCTCGGGTTATGGGTGGTGCGCCGTATAATTTATCCTTTAGGCTACTTTGATTGGGATTAAACTCACACAGAATATAATGACCTTATAGCTAAAATTTCGACTTCTAGATTAACTGCTGAACGGGACACAGTGTCATGGAAACTACTTAGATCTGGTCAATTTACGACTCGGTCTATGTATGCTTACCTAATGAACCAAGGCACTCCGTTCCGTCATAAGCTAATTTGGAAGTTGAAGCTGCCCTTAAAGATAAAAATTTTCCTTTGGTATATGGTAAATGGTGTCATTTTTAACCAGAGACAACCTAGCTAAGCGTAATTGGTTGGGGAGCCAAAAGTGTTGTTTCTGTAATCTTAATGAGACAATCCAACACTTGTTCTTTGACTGTCATCATGCTAAAACCATCTGGAGGGTAGTTCAAACAGCTACAGGGCTTAGCCCACCTAGATCTTTAAGTCATATTGCAGGAGATTGGCTTGCTCATAGTAACTCAGACAGCGTAAAATTATCCTAGTAGGTGTGGCTGCCATGTGCTGGGCGATATGGCGATGTAGGAATGAAATTTGTTTTGATAATATTAAATATACATCGTATATGCAGGCACTTTTCAGGGGAGCTTATTGGCTGCGGTACTGGGCGCTGCTGCAGCCTGAGGAGGTCCGTGACCACGTCGTGGGGTAGCGCAGCATTGAGGTCGCTTCATTGGAGCTTAATGCCTCTCACACGGTGGCGATTTAATAATAGACTCGGTCCTCCATAGTTTTGTTTTTTGATTTCGTTTAAGCTCTCTTGTCAATCTGTCGATTGACAACTTTTTTTTTAATATTTGTCCAAAACAACAAATACCGGGCTGCGTGCGGTGCAGAGGCCGGGACCTGACAGTTTCCATTATCTTAAAAAAAGGACTGCTTCCTTCGTTCGATCAGCTTCGGGGACGCGTGGCGGCATCGGATCCGAGCAAATGGCTGGCACCATGCTCGACGGGCAGCTCCCCGCGGTGACGTCGTCGTCGAAAGCAAGCTGCCAGTGGAGCTCATCGGAAGCCGCCGTGCCACTGGCTAGATAGCAGTATCGTCTTGCCCGGGGAATAAATGCGTTCCGGAGGGGGGTCGGGGGTGGACGGTGTTTCATTTCCCGACCACCCCTGGGCCCTGCTGGACGTCGGTTGAGCACGTGCGGCCCAGATTTAACACGTTAGAGGTTGACTTGGTCGTTTACCTGGCTTGGGACTTGGGAGCATAGCGACGCGGCGGACGACATGATGCGCGTTGTTGTCTTGTGCCGTGTAGAGTCGCGAGCGGCGGTAGGAAAGGATCCACGGCACCATGACAACGACGATGCCTGATCGGCACTTCTTTCACGAACAGCGATGTTTTGCTTTTCTTTCCATTAACGGGATCATGTTGCAAGACAAACACCACCGTGTCCAGAACAAATGATTCCCTTGTAGTTCCTCACATGATACAAAATGCTTTCCCAATGTTCTATGACTCACAACACAATTGATACAAAGTACATTTCCTCACACGATAAGATGACAACTCAACGACTCTGCCTACTCATTCCTGGCTCAGATTGATGGTATGAGTGTCATGAGGAGCAGCCCACGGAGTGTCCTCGTTGGTGGAATACCCAGTCGAAGGTGACACGTCTGAATCGTTTATCACATCCCTGCATTGCCATGTATACGTTCAAATTACACCGCAGAGTAACATACTATTAACATACTGACGGAGCGAATATCTGATAATGATCACCTGACAACTGACGAAGGATTCGCTTGAACGACGAGGAGACACGCGTTGACGGTGAGGATGAGACTACAGTAGTAGTCGATTCTGTTGTACAGATCTTGGACTGTGTGACCATACTCCTACCCCTCCGTATGCGGAAAACAGAGAGCTCTCATTGTAGGATGCGATGAGGCCTTGCGCGTCCCTGATGCAGTGGTCGCCAATCCCGCAGCTCCAAGTGTTGCTGCTGCTGCGTCATGATCAGCAGCCGGCTGGCGAGCATAAGAGCATCTGGAGCATACGCACGCGCTCTTCCAGCTTCAGGAATTCCTTCTTGATCGCACAAAAGCCACGCTAAGCTCATGGCAATGGTGACGAGCGTTAGGGCGTCCAGTCCCAAGAGCTGAACCAGGATGGACGCCTTCTCCAAATGTCCCAGCGGCGGCGCCATTCGGTAGTTTGGCCACCACGTACGCAACGGTGACAATCCTATATAAAATGTTAAGCAACGGTGAGGACGAATCAATGGGTTAGTACAGGCCTTCAGGGGAGTATGAGTTGACAGTAACACACCTTCAAATCCTTGTGTGTAAAAACCAGTAATGTGACGAAGGATTATATGCTCTGTGCCATTTTTGTGGGAGCCTCTCTTATATAGATTCATTCAAGCCGGTGCATGCAAAGATCGTCCAGTTATTAATTCGGACAATCAACAAGAGATGCACTTCCATAAGCGCTTAAAGCCATAACTTCATGCTAAGGTAGAATGGAGAATACAGGACTTCGCTAAGACATACATTCAAACCAGGTAATTTTCAGCTGATATGCGCCTGTGGCGTCCTGTGAGTAGCTCTGACTCACGCTACGAAACCCTGTATTTAGCTGCAGCTCCCACCTCACATCCCCTGAACACCCGATAGAGTATTCAGACTTCTATAGTAGTTGAAGGGAACAGCGCGCAAGTCGGGTAGACTGGCTTTAGGAAGGCACTGGTTTTTAAAGTTACTCCCATCTTCACACCCATCCATCCACAGGGAGTTCGTGGAACTCCGTGAGACTTCCCTGCCTGTCCACTTTTTCTCCTTGGGTTCGGTGAGCGAACCATATAAAAATGGAAACGCAAGTATGGTCCCGTTCCGCTTTGAGATCATTGGACAGGGACACACTTGTCTGCGATCAGGGACTTGTATAAGAATGTCCATTGGTGGGCCAGTCCCACAATTAAAAAATAATACGGAGTAGTATCTTCTTCTTATTCCAGGCGGCCGGCCGTTTTTCATTTGTCCTTCCTCCAAATGTTTCTTACTTGACTTGACAAACAGAGGAGATAGCTGCGCCTCTATACAGCGAAGGAGATCAGCTGCATCACAAGGAGGGAGGGAGCGCAATGACTAGGAGGTCAGACGGGGACGACTCAAGCTCCAGCGAGGCGAGGTATACGCGCTTGTCTGATTGAACTCTTGTTTTGCTTCAATCTCTCGCCTAACAATCAATCTCCTCGCCTAGCACCTCAAGCGACGAGATGTCCACAGAGGCAGCATCACCCATAAGAAGAAGTTCGGATCCTCTCGTTGCTGCAAGTGAAGCGCAACGAAATACTAGGAGAAAAAGGTGCTTCCCTTGTTCTCACTTTTGTTGTTAGGGAAATACCAAATCCGCTTCGTAAATTGCAATATTTTTGCTAACTCCAAGCCTCTATACAAGAAAAAAAAAACATAGCATAACTTGGCACATCTTGTGCAGTTTAGGTTCTTGGAGCGATTCCATGGATCAGGACTTATCGGAATTCTTTTTTCAAGAAAACTTGGAATATATTTATAGGAACATTGCCTACCATTTTCATCAGCTTAAACTTTTGGTGTAGCTCATATGGTGTTACACCAGATGTGTTGAGTTCGATCCAAGTAGACACAATTTGATTATAGCTAACTCTTATTTCACGTTTAGAGTGTTGAAGTATAACCGTATAAGTGAATTGCCTACCATCCCCAATCAACTTTGAGATTTTAGGTGTAACTGGTTGGTGCATATTAGCTCAATTATCTCACCTGGATCTTAATAGTAATTGAATTTGTGTTGCTTAAAGTTCAAGCTCGCAACAAAGAGTTTGACTAAGAGAGGAGAGGTCGCTCAAGGACCCCAAGGCACTATCTGTAGGGAAAGGATATTGCAAATTAGTTAAGAAATTTAATACTACAATGGAAAATACTTTAACACTATCTATAGCGCAAATATTTTTATGTTCCTGGAGCTATAACATTTGGTATTCTCAAAATATTTATTGTGTATATATCTGGTCATGTGCCATATAAAGTTTCTGGCTCCAGTTTGAAATTTGGTAAAATTTGAAGCCTGTATGAAACTTAAAACGATTCATAATGTTTGGAATTTTGATTCTGTTTTATCCTGTCACAATAATTTTCTCTTGGTAGTATTGATATAGTCATACTAAAATCCGAGCTGCTTCTGCTCTTAATAGGATAAGGGACCAGACAGATGGTGAAAGAGCTAATGGAGGAGACAAGTAAACAGTTCCAGATTCTTTTGACGAAACAGGATGGGCAGTTCCAGATTCTTTTGACGAAACAGGAGGCAGTTCCAGATTCTTAGGGACACATTTAAAACTGAAACTAAAGAAATTCGCAAAGAATTGAAGAAGCTTACTGAAAGTCACAAAGAACTGCAGAGACAAATGGTTTTGGTTCATATAATGGCTCAAGTCACGATGATTGTGCTGCTCCAAGGTGTTGTCTGCTACCATTTTTTGTTTTTGTGCGCCAATGCTAGGGTGACTTATAGTTAAGATAATACTGTAATGTATTGGTAATACTAAAATAGAAAGAAAAAATAGCAACCTCCCTCAATCTCTGTGTGTCTCTTTCTTTTCTTATTGTCAACCTCTTTTGTCTGCTCTACTGTTTTGATTCATAATTTCATATAGCCTTCTGTTCTCTTGCAGATCTGCATCAAGTCGGTGCACTTACCAAATACCGATTAAAGTTCACATGTGAGGTGAAAGATGAAATAACAAAGGGAATTTATTGAGACAAAAAAATGGGAAAGAGATAGTGTAGCTCTGTGTGATGAGAATAACAAAATTGTAAAGACTGGACCTCTTGCTTCTGCAACAGTTGTGTGGGTGTTGTTAAAGGGAGACTTCAATGAAGATAGTAATCAATAAATTGGTCGAGAGAGGACTTTGAGAGAACATTATATTGAAGCCAACACAAGGAATTCAGCAACGGGAGATGTGAATCAGCTGAGGGTCAATAGTGAGTTGGCGGCCTATTTAATCTTGATTGTGGGGTGGGTCAAAATTCACACTGTTGCTAAATTGTGCGTAACTCCAGTAACAAGAAGGTTAAGCTGGGGTGATGGTTGTGTCGCCGACAGAGCGTGTTCTAGAAGGACTCTCAAATCCTTTCTATGTGCGGGGCCATGATAGACTGAGACAAACTACGCACTGCGTCTCGAAGAGACAAAATAAATACTTATTCTCTCTCACTTGCTATGATATTTTTTCCATTCTATATTGAGCCCTTTTTATTTCATTAGATGGATAATTAACATTGCTTGTTTTCTTCATTAAAATTACTTCCTTCTGATTTTGTAAATTTTGCTTAAAGAAATTGTTAGATAGTACCTTAAAATTTTAATTTTATAGTTTTCCACTAGATATTTAGTCCTATAGAAATTAACTCAAAAGAATTGCGAAATGTATTGTTTTGATATTTTCCTATTTGAAATAGTCATATGGTGCTGAATCAATAAACCCCCTTTAACTAAAATTATTTTTACTAAAAAACGGGAATGTTTGAAGGAACAAATTCTTTAGCACAAAATAAAATAATCACAATAACGTCTCAATTCCTTGAATATATTTTTGAGAAATGGAATCGTCTCGATTCCCTTACTTGATGATGAGGTGCATGCACAAACATTTGATTACTGTAACACAACTATTTTAGTGAGCTCTTCCTTTTCATACTTAATTTTGGTTAGTTTGATTCTGAAATGATAATTTTTTGTAACATTTACCTAGCAACATCTTTTTGCAGAGAAAGCTCTGGCTGCCTCTAGTTCCCAGGGAAATGGCTCAATGCCAATCATGAAAAGCCCATCACGTCCAATTTCAACCGAGCATGGGGAAAGCAGTTAAGCCTTGAATCTCCCATGTTCCTCTCATGTTTTTTAAGAGACTGCAAGCAGATGCATGATAAAAAAATGTGCATATGTATACTACAAAATCATCAAAATTAACATCTTGCAGTACATTCTTGAACTCTAGTAATCTAGGCTGGCCCATAAACTGGCTTCCTACTTTTGTACACTATATTTACAATGATGCATATCACAATGTTTCTTGTTTTTTCAGGTTTGATACAATAACTGCAGTCCCATACACTACTATGCTTTCTATAGAACCATTACAGTGGTAAGTAATAGAAAACTAAAGCAACTTTTATACATAGTGGAAAACCCGCACTATACATAACATAGAAGTTGTTTGCAAACCTTTTGATAGGCCAGTTAAACTTAACCCTAATAAACATTAACTATATAACACATGCTTAATGAGGTGGATCACAACACTTGTTTTAGTTTCCAGTCCTATTGTAAGTTATGTTGATACTTCTCTTGCCATCTGATTATATTGTTCAGCAAGAAGCTCCCATGCTTCAAGATCAATCTTCTCATTTGATGATGCATAGGTCCAGCATGGCCCATGCCACAAACTGCCTAACCGGTATGGCACTTTCTATCCTGCATGATGATCCTAGTTGGTTCCTAAAAATGCTGGTTTAGGGGTTTTACAATGATGCATATCACAATATTTGTTGTTCATTTTCAGGATTGAATCCAACAATTGCAGCGCGGAACACTACAACACTTTCTACCACACCATTAATCAATGTAAGTAATAAAAAACCTAAATTAAATTTTATATGAGTGGGAAAACCCAAACATTACGGTAACATAGAAGTTAAGTTTCAAACTTTAATAGGCCACTTAAACTTAAGCCCTAATAGTCATTACCGTAAGGAACATGCTTAATGAGGTGATCGCAACACTTTGTTTTAGTTCCGTCCCTATTGAAAGTTAATATTAATAAGTTCTCATGTCATATGGTTATCTTGTTTAGCAAGAACAGGCTCCCATGCTGCAAGATCAATCTTCTCAGTTGATGATCCATAGGTCCAGCATGGCCCAGCCTACAAATTGGCTAATAGGTATGGCACTTTGTATCATGCATGATGATCCTAGCTGGTTCCGAAAAATGTTGGTTAAATTGATTTTACAAATGATGCATGTCACAATGTTTCTTGTTCATTTTCAGGGTTGAATCCAATAATTGCAGCACGAAACCCTACTACGCTTTCTACACAACATTAATCAATGTAAGTATTAAAAAATAAACCGAATTTTATACATAGTGGGAAAACCCGCACTCTACGATACCGTAGAATGAAGCTAGTAATTTGCAAACGTTTTGATAGGCCAGTCTTAAGCCCTAATAGTCATTAATAAAGGCTATGCTTAATGAGCTGGATCACAACACTTTGTTTTATTCCAATTCCTATTGTAAGTTATGTTAATAACTTCTCATGTCATCTGCTTATCTTTTCCAGCAAGAACAGGCTCCCATGTTGCAAGATCCATCTTCTCCTTTGATGATGCACAGGTCAAGCATGGCCCATGCTACAAACTTGCTAACAGGTATGGCACTTTCTATCCTGCATGATGATCCTAGTTGGTTCCAAAAATGTTGGTATAATTAATAGCTTTTACAATTATGCATATAACAGTGTTTCTTGTCCATTTTCAGGATTGAATCAAACAATTGCAGGGCCAAACACTACTTTGCTTTCTACAGAACCATTATCAGTGTAAGTAATAAAAAAACCTAAAACAACTTTTATACATAGTGTGAAATGTTAGGAATAATATGGACTGTATTGATAATAGATAATAGACCCAAGGGTTACATATATAGGGGTGACATGACCTAACCTAGACTAGAATAAGGACTCTACATTAGAGTCCTAATCTATTACTATTATAATCTATCTCGAACCCCCTCCAATGCAAGGCATATGCAATAGCATTGCAGTTGAAGGAATTTACAATGAAACTCTAGAATATTATATAAAAAATCCAAAATCTAAGACTTCAAGTCGTCATGCATGGAGCACTCCGAACCATCATGCCAATGAGATAATGGGATGCAGATGAATTCCGCGCCGACCTTGGCTCGCGCCCTCAACATCGGTACCACTAATTTGTCTCCTTGCGATTAGTGCTTGACGTCCATGAGACGAAAGAAAACGCATAGCAGCTGCAGACTGCAGCGGAACATATTTTATGTGTACTAGGACCAAGGCACCAGTGGCATGGGTCATAGACCTGTGCTATATTCCATGGTAACACAGTGCACAACCTGCTACTACTCCATGCACGAATATTTTATTCTCATCCTTATCTCTTTAACTCCTCCATGCCCTGTTCTGCCTAACTGCCCGAACAGGGGCTAGGGGAGCACGCTGCCCTACCGAGGCCCCTCCGCCTCCTTGCTTCATGAGCTCCAAAAGACGGCCATGGTGGTCAGCATAGCTAGACCAAGCCATGCAAGAAGATGCGGCAGCAGTGCTAGCTGTGTCTACAGCATGTGTCCTATTCATCTTCGCTCTCCAGCTTGCCATTTGGATTCCTGAGCTCCCTCGCCCATGAGATTGCAAGCATTCCCGGCCTGGCTGAGCTCATGGAGGGCAGGAAGGAGGAAGGACCTAGAAGGGCGAGAAGGAGGAAGGACCCTCGGCATCCAATGACAGGTGATTGAGATTGCTCGCTTGAGGGCAGGAAGGAGGAAGGACCTGGAAGGGCGACCTCAGCAACAAAGCAAGCAAGAAAGCTCAGGTGCTCAAGGAAGGGCCGCTATTGGGGCAGAGGGACGAGGACGAAGGACAGATTGTGAATAAAGCAATTGGTCTTGATGTATCTTGTAGCGGCTGTCCTATCAGCAGCTCCTCTGACGCTACTAACACCGTCAGATACATGTGTTCACGACTGATAAGACCATGGACGGATTTTGAGGGCACCGTTGCCGTGGGCGCCAATGAATTACCGTAATGAGATTTGTCACTACTACAAAGATAAACCACTACTACAAATCGCAGATAATGGAAAATGATGATATACACACTACTTACAAATCGCAAGTAGGTGAATAAAGAATAAAACCACTCTTACAATCGCAAGTAGTGGAAAAGATGATATATAACTACTTACAAATCGCCAGTAGTTAAAGATGATGATATAGAACACTACCTACAATCTCAAGTAGCTATTGAATATGAGATTAGCTTAAATCGATGGACTTAACTAACAAAAAAACTGGCTGACTGAGAATTAAATATGGTGACTCCCATCACGGACGAACATAAAGAGGAAATTATGGAAGTGGACACAAGGCATTGATGATAACTTGACTAAGAAAATCCAAGAAATATGACTAAGACACAATAGCAGCAAGCTCCCGTGCTCACAGATGCAAAAAGAAAACTGCGAGCACTACAATTACAAATTACAGATAACGGAAAAGGATGATATAACCCACTACATATAAATCGCAAGTCGGTGAACGAAGATAAACCACTCTTATAATTTGCAAGTAGTGAAAAAAAGATGATATTAACTACGTACAAATCGCCAGTAGTTAAAGATGATGATATAGAACACTACATACCAATCACAAGTAGTGATGATGAGGTTAGCTAAATCGATGGGACTTAACCAACAAAAAATGGCTGACTGAAAAATATGTGGACTTCCCATCACGGACGAACATAAGAGCATCTCCAAGAGAGCCCCATAAACCTCCCTCAAATCAAAATTGGGGTTTTAATCCAAAAACCCATCTCCAACAGCACCCCAAAGCAACTCTCAACTTTTTCCTACCTCCTAACTTCACCATTTGTAAAGCTACAAATGGGGGAAAAATTGGGACCCCAATTCTCTGTTTTCAAAGGAAACAATGGAGTTTGTGGCCCCAAACGATGACGTGGGCTAACTAAAAATGAATTTATGTCCATTTTAGGGGGATACTGTTGGAGGTGGAGAGGGAAATTAATCCCATAATTTTTTGGCTGCCCCCAAAAAAGAGTTCTGGGGTCAATTTATGGGGGTTCTCTTGGGGATGCTCTAAAAGAGAAAATTATGAAAGTGGACACAAGACATTGATGATGACTTGACTAAACGAAAATCCAAGAAAATATGACTAAGACACAATAAGCAGCAAGCACCCGTGCTCACAGATGCCCAAAAAAAAAAAAAAAAAAAAAAAAAAAAACTGCGAGCAACAGGTGCTGACCAAGCACATGCGCGGCAGACTCTGATGGAGATGCAACGGAAGCAGGGAAATATGACTCGATCAAATACCAAACTGAAAATAGCAACGTATGACAGACTGAAGCATATACAAATAACAGATCGAATCGGTGGCCGCCAAACAGCCATGTATTGGACCACGATGGCCGCGTGTAGATGAGATGCGCCTGGACAGACAACAGTTCTCGTGGTGAGATTGCCTCCTCGATGGACGGACCTCTCCCCTGAACAGGCCAGTGGAATGAAGAGATGCGGCCTGAAGATTGACTCCGTCACAGCAGATACGGACACCGATGGGCAAGCGGCGCCAAGATCTCG
>JAAXCT010003003.1:0-48232 GCA_012490785.1 Eragrostis nindensis | reverse complement strand
GGCTTCCATGTACCACAGTAGCCTTGAAGGTGTCCACACTCTGCCGCCTAGGAGGAACCACCACAGCGCCAGGCAGTTCCACAGATTAGAACATCGATGTTTTTAAGTAGCGTTTCAGTTTACCACTCTGTTCCAGAACAGAGATCAGTTCTCCTTTGTACGTAGTGTACATTCCTGACGCTCTGAAATTGTTGAAGCAATTTGCAGGTAACCAGTCGAAACCTATAGCTCAAGCGAAGTCAGCTGTATAACAGTACTATTATCCTGTCTTGGGAAACTGATTGGATCACTCTAGCTTTATTTCCGTCCTGAAAAAAAAAAAAAACACTGCTGGGTTTACTGTCAGTATTACTAACTGAGGATCGGTTATCCTGCCTGCGTCCAAACTAAATTGACCGGGACGTGGTACTGGAGTTCAGGCCCTTTCAGATAACGCACGTACTGCTCCCACTGGAATGAAACATCGTCTGTACATTGTACGTGTGTGATCTCTTTAAAATTCAGGAAAAAGGATTGCCTTTTGCACCATTATCTCTTCTTGCACAGTCCACTGCCTTGTAGGAAGGGGACATCCGATCCAATGCAGTATTGTACTTGAATCGTGAGGGGCAGGAAATCAGTGGAAGTAGCAGACACAAACACCAGCTTGGACACACCAGACCAGAGCTTCCTGCTCTGTTCGGCTCTGCTTGCACTGCTTCAGAAAGACAGGATCCAACCGGTCTGAGATTCCATCCCCCCTGGTCTGACCCTAGTCGTGAGTGACTTGTGACTATGACCATCCCCAGGAATCTAAAAATCCCAGTTCATGGACCAACCCCAACCAAACCGAAAAGCAAATAAAGAAATGCCCTGTCGAAACCATGCGCGACGCCGTTCATCTCCCAGAGACGGTCAATCACTTGCCGAACCCAAACATCTGCTTTTTCTCAACCTTTTCCAATGCAGATGAAAAGAAAAAAAAAAAACATGATTGCATCACCCATTTGTCCCTCCGTTCCAGTGACTGGAAAACCAATAGATTATATCGCAATTAGTCGTTGTTTTGCTTATCCAATCACAATTATTTGCGGCAACTTGGCGAGGGCAGGTCTCCCTGTTGCCCCCCATATGACAAGTTATTGCGAAAAGCGCGCGGGCCGCCGCTGCTTCTTGCTGGGTGCTGGGCTCGGCTCCTCCTCCCCCACCTTTCTCTCTCTCTCTTCCACTGTAGCAGTGACACAGTGCTGCCTGTGGGTCGGATGGGTGGAAGGATTGAGACATGCGTGCAAGGCACCCCCAGCAAGTGAAAAAATTCGCGCGCTCTTTATAAAGCCTCCCCCCTCCCGCCACCATGCAGCACTCTTTCCTTCCTCTTCTTCCTCGCCCCGTCGGTGTCCGTCTATGGTATTCGTGTTCCCACTGCCTCACCGCGCGTAGCTAGCTCATGGCCAGCTGGGCAGCCACCAAAGCAGCAATGGGCGGTCCATCCGCAGCAATGCGGGGGCGCCGCGATCCTGCGCGCGTCCCTGCCGGTGCCGCGCGCGCTGCGCGGCGGCGGAGGCACCGCCGCCGCCGCGACGGCGTCCGCGCCTTGCGTGCCAGTCGAGGCGGCGCGGCGCGCGGGCGCCGGCGGCGGGGAGGACGAACGTGGCCGGCATGTGGAGGCAGGTGCAGGGGTGCGACGACTGGGAGGGCCTGCTCGACCACCCGGTGCTCCGCGGCGAGGTGGCGCGGTACGGCGAGCTGGTGTCCGCGTGCTACAAGGCGTTCGACCTGGACCCGGCGTCGCGGCGGCACCTCAACTGCAAGTACGGCAAGGAGCGGATGCTGCGCGAGGTGGGCATGGCCGGCGCCGGGTACGAGGTGACCAAGTACATCTACGCGGCGCCCGACGTGACGGTGCCGACCATGGAGCCGTCCACCAGCGGGCGGGGCCGGTGGATCGGGTACGTGGCCGTGTCCACCGACGAGATGACGCGGCGGCTCGGCCGGCGCGACGTGCTCGTCTCGTTCCGCGGCACGGTCACGCCCGCCGAGTGGATGGCCAACCTCATGAGCTCGCTCGAGCCGGCGCGCTTCGACCCCTGCGACCCGCGCCCGGACGTCAAGGTCGAGTCGGGCTTCCTCAGCCTCTACACCTCCGCCGACAAGACGTGCCGCTTCGGCGGCGCCGGGAGCTGCCGGGAGCAGCTCCTCCGCGAGGTGTCCCGCCTCATCGGCTCGTGCTCCAAGGGCGGCGAGGACGTCAGCGTCACGCTCGCCGGCCACAGCATGGGCAGCGCGCTGGCGCTGCTGTTCGCGTACGACCTCGCCGAGCTGCCTCAACCGCGGCGCGCCGGTCACCGTCTTCTCCTTCGGCGGGCCGAGGGTGGGGAACGCCGCCTTCAAGGCGCGCTGCGACGAGCTCGGCGTCAAGGCGCTGCGCGTCGCCAACGTGCACGACCCGATCACCAAGCTCCCCGGCATCTTCCTCAACGAGGCCACCACCGCCGACGTGCTCCGCCCATGGCGCGCCTCCTGCTACACCCACGTCGGCGTCGAGCTCCCTCTCGACTTCATCAAGGTCGGCGACCTGGCCAGCGTGCACGACCTCGACACGTACGTCTCATTGCTCAAGAACGGGCAGCAGCAACCCGGCTGGAGAGGAGCGGCGCCGCGACGGCGGCGTGCTGTGGAAGGTGATGGACTTCGTGGGGCGGCAGCGCGCCGGCGCGGTGCCGTGGCAGGACGCGGCTCTGCAGATGGGCGGCCTGGTCCAGACACTCGGCCTCATCTGAGCTAATTAACCAACAATCAAACCGGCGGTCACGATTAACCGGCCGCTAATCCTCTTTCACATTTTTTTGGAGGATTAGAAGTCGTTTTTTCCTTCTTTCTGTATAGAACAATCGATTAACTTAACTGGATCGTCATAGGAACAAAAGAATTCTTTGTTCATTTCGTTTTGTTCGCACGGACACACTGTACAGTACAGCTAGCTTAGCCAGTGCAGTGACCATGTAACCAACGCAAGGCTCGAAACAGAGCAGACAAAAACGCAACAAGAACCATCAGATTTGTTCGATTACTCATGGAGGAAACCTCTTGCTTGTTCATGCTTAGTAGCTGCCGCTGCTGATGTGATCGCCTTCAGGTTCATTTGCCTAGCTAAAAGGGATCGTTCATCTGAATCGGACGACTGTCACCAGTCCAACACCTGGCTGATCACCACTCGGTGGTGTCTTAGTCTTAGACTCTTATCTCGCCGTGGGTACGGTTACCATGCTAAAAGTAGGATGCCATGACATGTCGCAAATGCGTCACCGTATATTTTGGTTGCTTCGGAACATAGGACTTCGACGATCTGCCACTGCTTACAAAATTATTCGTTTTTTAAAAAAAGAAAATCTTTCAGGAGAAAACGACACCCCGGTCTACTCTGAAAAAAAATACTCAAATTACAATACAGTGGGTTTTCAATTAAAAAAAAACACTAGTGTATTCAGTGGGTTTGTCATGGCCAAGACAAACGGGGCCCAGGAAGCTGCGCTTTGCAGGATTCGGACATGCTTAGCAGCAATCTCGATTAGGTGTTGCCGATGCTTTCCAACTAATACTCCTAGTTAATCAGGTACTTATTCAGTTTGCTTATTCCCTGGCTGCAGATTACGATTATTCCTACCGATCCAATCCCATGTCGCTTCCCACTAGTATTTTGTTCGTCCTACTCTTCCAAACTGCCCTGTCTTTTATTTCGTTTTGACAATTTCTTTACATGTATTTGTTAGCAATAAGATCTTTGAGAAGCCTTAAGAAATGCAGCTCATGGACCGCCATGAGCTGATCGATATAGACGCAAATTATAATAGGGATTTCCTTGTGTATTTGGTCAATCGCCTGATCTTTCCCCTCACCAACCACGCAGCCGCTGTGTTTGTTTTCCCATCTCATAGGAGAATCTTTGTCCTGCACCAACATGCATCAGGTCCAAACTGCAAATATTTTTATAAATAACACCAGCTGGGTTTCATTAAAATCAAAGCTCATGTGAATATTTATATTACAAGGAGTTCATTCTTCTAATAGTGTGTCTTTCTCCCATGGATTAATTATGAAAAATGTATGCTTTTTTTTTTGCGAAACACAGTACAATGTAGAAGCTCATACCGTAAATGCGAACGCGTGTGCAGAGCCGGGTGGATAGATTTCATCACAAGAGACCTTATGAGCTATCAGTTTGCAAGTATGTTCCCTGCAGTTTTGACGAGAGTATGAATGTATGATCATGCAAAACTTCCTTACGAGTAACATTGTATGACTAATTCCTCCCAAGAGGGTAAACGTTGTTACTGTATATGATTGCACTAAAATTCTGACGGAACTTTAGTTTGAGTTAGGTTTCTGTCACTTTTTGGATTCGCATCGTCTGTTTACGATAGAAGCAGGAGAACTCATGGCTTTCCATCCAAGTTCTAACAAACTGTCAGTTAGGGGCAATTTTTCCTTGATTGGCAAGTTCTAAACAAGAAACCATAAAAAAGGGAAAAAATAGCCGTGACCCAAAAATCAAATTGTGAAGGCTGCTTGCATTGTACACATAAAGGGGTCTTAAATTTTGTCTATAAGAATGAACTGAAAAAATAAAAATACGACTAAAAAATGTAGGGTTGGATAAGGTGGTGTTGCTCTCGAAAGGTAAAGATCGGGTCAGCATCTCTCATCTTTGATATTCCTGAACAATTAAAGAAGCAAATAAGGGCACTGTTTGCTCTTACGCATGAATGGTCAATTAATCTTCCCACTTTGTGTACTGCTTTTAAATTGCAATAGCACAATTTAGATTTCGTGAACTGTCCAATCAGTTTCATAAAAAAAAAAGCCGGCGAGAGATCATGTTCTTTGAACCCGTGAAGTGTACGATGGCCACAAATAGTATGTCATCAGTGGAAGATCATAAAGTTAGAGCCCACAAGTTGTGTAGTTGTGTGCAATAGAAAGCCGTCAGCCACTGATTCAAAACGGTTAGATTTCATATAGAAAGTATGACATGAGAATAAAACTGTTATTACTATGTCAGTAAGCAATTTGGGACATTTAATTTCATAGCCATGATATGTGAAAACTTTATTTTCATAGCCTAATGTTTTTGTAACATTTAAGACCCCTGCATCATACGCACGTCAAAACACTACACCCTGGCCAATCACAAATGTTCCTTTCTTTCGTGATCAACTTTGGGCATTTGACACAACAATGACCTGTACTAAATTCAGTAAACGACAAACCAGTTGTCAGGATTTAAATCTATACTTATCAACAGATCCTTCGATCATGTCAGAATATTTTGATCTGTGATTTTGCTTGGGATAGTAATATAATAGCTTGCTTATGTATCATTCGTTAAGAGCCTGATAGGAACGTATGAACTTCAGCTTTGCAGATATTTTACAAGGTTCTCATAGAAACTGAAATTCTCGTAGAAATGACGTATAACTTGGATGTTGATCTGATAAGGTGAGCTTGATTTTGATCTCTGACGATCTTCTTGTTACATGGTACTATAAGGGTGTGTTTGGTACAGCTCCAGATTCATCGAGAATCAGAAACGCTTCAGATTCAACTCAGAAACGTTTCACAACCTGAAACAGAATCACTTCAGAAACTGTTTGCCTAGTTGTTTGGTTTCAGTTTCACCAAAGAATTGAAATGACTCATTTGCCCTTGATTGGGCTATGTTGTTTTTTGCTATATTTTTACAATTAATATTCATGTTCAGAGATACTACAACTACCAAATGGTCCAATACACAAACACGCACATCCACAAGCATCAGTTGTACTAGAAGAAAAATGATGTCCCATGCGAACAGGACGCAATGTAATATACTAATCCTCTTATTTTTGTGGAGGAAAGGGCAGAAAGAAAATACGACGTGCCTTGGGCTGGGGCGTGCGACCAGGGGACGTTGGCTAGCTGAGTGTCTGGATCAATTTGTGCGGCCACTGGGCGGGCACGTCCAGATGCTGGCGATGGCATTTTGCCGTGATTTCATGGAATTCGATGGGGAGGTGCAGGCGGGCGAGCCGTTTCGACATGCAGAACACCATATCGGGTGTTTCACGCCCGCAGGTCAAAAGAACGAAACGTTTCGCTTTGTTTCACGCTCGGAACGTTTCAGGAAATAAGCCTTTGGCAGCGATTCAAGTGTTTCTGCCCAGAAACCGAATCGTTTCAGCTTGCCAAACGGACCCAGAGTTGAGCACAATTCCTCGCGTAGAAGAAATTCCGAGTCGTACGGACAGCTGGAACTCCTGCCTACGCATAGAATCGAGCGTAAAATATCCAACTGCAAACAAAATCTGAACTGAACCAGATCACGCGACAAATTTGAAGCCAAAAACCGCGTCCCGTTCGATGCTGAGGATCTCGGAGACATGGCATGGCAGCTGCACGCTTGATCGAGCTGGAACAAAATCTTGCAGTCCCAGCTAGCACTGCAGGAAGTGAAGCCCATAAACAATGCAATCCTTCGCTTCTGCGTCTTGCTCATTGGCCATCAGACGGAGTTCAGTAACCCACCTCAGTTATCTATAGTACCACTTGTCAGCTCCTCTCCTCTCCACCCCTGTACTGCCCTATTGGTCATATCGGACATCGCCATTGCAATCCTTTCCAATTCGCGAATAAAATAGCTCAGATAATTCTAGTCTGATATCATATCATAAAAGTAACAAGTCTCTTGACCAGCCCCTGATTCGTTTCTGAACCAGCAGTAACAGCTTGGATGCGCACGGCACGGTCATGGAGCAAATTTGTTTTGTTATTATACTATTATGTTTTAGGTGCACTTTTCAGCTTGGAATCCAGCAGCATATACAGTTGTACGACGCGGTGTGCACTGCACATTCAACCACTACTTCTGCAACCTGATGGAGATTGAGAGACCCTGTCTGACAAATGCAGCAATGAATACAGCAGAAATGAAAACCAAGTGTTGAGCCGGGCAACACCACAAAACGTTCCGTAGTAACTAACGCTGTCGATTCCGAACGGCCAGTTACATCGCTGTCAGCTTGAATTAACGACGCCGGCCGCGCGCAGGATTAAAAAGAAAAAAAAATCTCGTGTGGATTTGCAGACACTGATAAAAAGAAAACCACTAATGAGCCTGTGACAGCTACTTGCACGTCTCTGTTGCGAGGTTAACTGCAGGGGAGGAGGAGATCGTCGTACCCTCCGGCCAGCCGGCGCCGGCGGGTCGGTTTCCGGCGAGCTGACCCATATGATTGCGCGCGGGGGCGTCGGCGTCAGGCAATCAGCGTTGCGCGGATTCGAAACGGGTGGGATGCGTTAACTGACGAGAAATCTTGGGAGCGTGCATCTTTTTCGATCGGGGTCGTCATCAGCTCCCGTTGATCTGGATGGCCAATAGCAGGCCAGGTCGACCTGTGACTGCGTAGGTCGCGCCATCGACTCCGACGGCTCTAGGCACTGCGACTGTTCACTCTCGCTTTCTCTCTCTGTTGCGTCGCCGTTGGTGGATGCTGGAGTGAGAGCGACCTGTTCCTTTCCTTGCAGTTGCTGATCTGATCGATCGCCCATGGCAACAAGCTAAGCTGGTGCTCTTCTGCCAGCTTAGTTTCTGCTACTACTTCACGCATGGGTTGCAAATCTTGCGTTGCGATCTTTTTGCCATTATTAGTTTACATGTGAAAGCGCGGTAGGGTATCATCAGCCGGCGGGAGAAATTGACGAGCGCCGCGGCCCATGCGTGGCGAGTCCATCGCAACTGCAAGCAAGAAGCATCGGAGACGCCATCGCGCAGGACATGATCTATCAATGCGTCCACACCAACGACGCACGGCTAGTCACGGCCGCACGGGCGGGAAGAAGGCCACGTCGCGTGCAGCTGCATTGGCTTTTAAATCAGGAAAGGGCAGCTTCAGCTTAGAGGTCCATGGGCGCCCCGCAGCGAATGTCCAACGAATGACAGGCCCGGCTGGGTCCATGCGCACGTCGCAGCGGCCGTCTTTCTCCGGCCGGCTAGATACCTACGCCACAACAACAACCGGGAGACCGACATGTGCATAGTGACATTGCTTCTCTTTTTTTCAGGGATTAAGTTTTGAACGGCGATCATTTTTTTTTGTTTTATTCGCCATAGTTATACTAGTTTTTTCCTCCCTAACATTTTGGTGTCATAGTTTATACTCCTCTTCAAAAAGGGAAAAAAACTTATGTGCAAATGGAAAGATTCCATGGGATGATAAGGCCAAACCAAGCAGCATATATTTGCACATACGAAGGTATGCTAAACAGGAGGGTCAAGTTCACGCAACTTGCAACAGAGCGACATAGTATGTAGTAATAATGTACATCTGATCTGAATGTATGGTTTTGTGTCCTTTTCCCTCCACTTTTCAAGCGCAAATGAAGCACAAACCGTACCTTTCCATCGTCAACCAACCCCAATTAATTGTAATCCTCAAAAGCGAGCGAGGGAGGAGGCCACGTACCTACGTAAGACCAAGCAGGGGCAGCATCATATCACGCTAGATCCGCAATTAATCGTGGTTATGGGGCGCGTACAATAGAGCGATATGGCCGTCGTTCGCGCACGTAGGGAGGGCATTGTTTGTTCATCAAGGGGGGTCATGGCTGACTTGACTTGGATTGATTGCTCAATTGACGTCGGAGACGCATCGCCATCGTTTACACGTCAATTTCGTTGGTTTGGTGGTGCAGTCAGTGTGGTGCTGCTAAACTCTTTCACAGAAGTTTGCAGTTGCAGGCCGACAGGGCCCAGTGCATGCGCATTTGTGATCCAAAAGGAAAGCCTTTATTCTTGCGTTGGCATATGGGCCTCCTAAGGATCAGTCGTTTCTTTATTTTTAGTGGGGGGTGTAAAGATTATTGGGTATACTCTGTTTTGGTTGGAAGAAAAATTAGCACCCTGCTGATTCTTCCATTCCCCCTGCCGATTCATTCCCGTTGTCACCGCTAGTCCCTCAGACTGAATTTGCCATAAGCAAGCTGCTCAAGAATGAAAAAATAATGGCACAAAACGATATACATATGGACGTACAAATGTGATGGCGCCTTCGAATAATAAGATAGATTCATGTCCAGGTCATGGGAGAGCATGAAGTAGCATTACTAAAATGGTATAGATGTAATCGAGAATGGAGTAAGATGTTGTTGATGCGGGGAAGAAGCAAGAACGGAGTAAGAATGACTCCCGCCTATTCTCAAAATTCGAGCAGCTCGGTACATGTTTGCTGGAGAGGAAACGAAAGGTAGGAGGAACTGGAGTATGGTGAGTCAGGGCGTCGTCGAGGGCGTCAGCAGGCGGCCTCCAGATCGAGCGTGTGACGGTATCATCGGCTCGCCCGCCTGTCATGGTCGATCGGATTCGGCACGTTGCCCAGGGGGCCTGACGAGGCGACGTACATGCGTGCTCGATCGATTCAAAACGGCTACATATATATATGGAGTAAGCCCACGACCTCCGTCCGAGTCCTCCACACACACCACCAACGATCTTTTCTTTGCGCGAACAAAATGGCTTCCACCACGGCCACGCTCCAAGTGCGATGCACCGTGCAGCGGCCGGCCACCAAGCTGGGCTGGCGTCCCGCACCGAGCCGCGCGCGCTTCGCCCCACGTAACGCGGCGCTGTCGTCGTCGACCTCATCCTCGGCTGCTGCTGCGGTGGCCAACATGTGGAAGCTGGTGCAGGGCTCCGACGACTGGGACGGCCTGCTGCAGCCGCTGCACCCGGTGGTGCGCGACGAGGTGGCCCGCTACGGGAAGCTGGTGGGCGCCTGCTACGACGCGCTGGACACGGACCCGTCGTCGGCGCGCCACATGTGCTGCAAGCTCTGCAAGGAGGCCGTGCTCGACGGCGCCGGCGCGGTGGGGCGCGGGTACGAGGTGACCCGCTACATCTACGCCACGCCCGACGTCGCCGCCGCCAGCGCCCGGTCCAGCTGGATCGGGTACGTGGCCGTGTCCACCGACGAGATGACCCGGCGCCTCGGCCGGCGCGACGTGCTGGTCGCGTTCCGCGGCACGGTGACGCGGGCGGAGTGGGCGGCCAACCTGATGAGCTCCCTCAAGCCGGCGCGCCTCGGCGGCGCCCGCGACGACGTCAAGGTCGAGTCGGGCTTCCTCAACCTCTACACCTCCGCCGGCAAGAGCATGGCGGGGAGCTGCCGGGACCAGCTCCTCCGCGAGGTGTCCCGACTCGTCACCGCCTTCTCCTTCGACCAGCCCGGCACGGACGACGTGAGCGTCACGCTGGTCGGCCACAGCATGGGCGCCGCCCTCGCCACGCTGCTCGGCTACGACCTCGCGCAGCGCGGCATCCTGCGGGCCAACCGCGGCGCGTCAGGGCGCCGCGTCCCCGTCACCGTCTTCTCCTTCGGCGGGCCGCGGGTCGGGAACGCCGCCTTCAAGGCGCGCTGCGACGAGCTCGGCGTCAAGGCGCTGCGCGTCGCCAACGTGCACGACCCGATCACCAAGCTCCCCGGCGCCCTCGTCAACGAGCGCACATGCAGCTGGGGCCCGCTCGGCGCCGCCTGGGCCGGCGACTGCTACACGCACGTCGGCGTCGAGCTCGCCCTCGACTTCCTCAAGCTCAGCGGCATCGGGAGCGTGCACGACCTCGGCGCGTACGTCGCGGCGCTCCAGGCGGAGACCGGCGGCAGGCGGGAGCCCGGTGCGGGGACACCGCCAGATGATGGCTGCTTGAGATGTTTTTTTTCAGGACCAGTCCTTTCCCTTTTCGTGCCAAAAAAGACCCTGCGCCTGCTTCTTCCATTAATTCACGTTCTATACAAGAGATGGAAAAAGAATGATGTTTCATTATTCGTTCATGGATTGTGTTGTGTCTTCATTGCCGCGCGCCGTACGCGCGTTGTCACAACTAGCTAGTCTCTCCCACCGTGTTTATGTGCCACATATAAACTGCTCCAATTAAATTAGGACAGCTATCGGTAGCTAGATCGGGGCATCTAGCTACCAGTCCAAGTTCGTCCTCCCATTCACTCCGTCGAGAGCCACCTCCATCCCATTACATGAGCGCAGCGCGTGCGGCCACCCAGCACCTGCCTCCTTTGGTGTCGCTGCGCGTTGCAAGAGTCGAGACCCCCAAAAGGCAAGAACACCATGGGCCGTGCTATGCGCGAGACGGTGGTCGCTTGCTCCACGAAGCTAGCTACCAGTAGCTAGATAGATTTTTCCATTAAATTAAGATGCAAAAACAATGGCAACAAACAAAACGGCGCTCACAGAAGTACAAACGTCATGCATGCATGGCACCTTGCTCCAAACGATAAGATTGGTTCATCGATCTGACCACGCAGGGAGCATGTTAATTAGAAGCTATAGCACCACTGTACCCAAAATGGTAGGAATGAATGCGCTGATACTATGTTTGAAGCGGCAAATAACCTAGAATGGAGTAAGATATGTTGAAGTATATATGCTGACAATGTGCCATGACGCTACTATGTTCGAAAAGGCAATCTTTAATTTTCTCAGCATCTTCTACAATGGACTAATAAGGGCCGTACCCAATACCAAAAACAAAGGTAGTAGTAGGCTTCTTATCTGTGTTGTGTGGCTAGCACCGCATATTGGCATGCGTATTATAGTACATATAGGTAAAAGCAATTCGAATGGATAGATTGTTAAAAAAAGATAAAGTCTATTTTACTCCCTTGAAGTTTGGCAAAGAGAGCAGTAAAGTAAATAATATTGGATTAGAGAGAAAAAAGTGAAAAGTGAGCTGATTTGACAAATGTTGAGGATACAGATTATAGTCTAAAGAGGTTGTCTGGACTAAGGCTAAACTTGGAGAGAGTAAAGTTAACTATATGTTAAGAAAAGAAAACTTTTGTCTAACGTCCTCCATTATTAATGTGGCTGCACAGGCTATACCCTCCTTTGGTACCAGGAGTCCAGGATGGATGAACGATGCCTACGCTTACATCTCCTAGCTAGCAAGTGCCATGGCAAAGAAAGCGAAAGCTCCGTTGAGTCTTTCCCGCTTGTGGTTGTGCGAAAGAAAGATGAACATCAACTTTAAACTTTCCTTCTCTGAAACGAGGTAATTAACCACTTTGAAGTCTCGACTGACTGTTCGGCAGCAGAGTCCCAGGCACGGCTGTTGAGTAGTTTTCGTTTTGAGACTTGAACGAACATGTAAAAAGGCGGCCCCGAAACGTACGGCAACAACGATGGAAGGCAGCAGGGGGGAAGGTTCTGCGCGGAGATCTCCAGATGGCAGCAATGCATCTCTCTCGGGAGCTAGCTAGGTGTTTTTAGAGTTCTAAGGAGCTAGCTAGGTGTCGCGACGACATACGGCCGCGAAGCGATTGAAACGAGAAGCAGTTGTTCTTGTCGAAGGTTAATTTACTCGCGATTAATGTAAGCTGGTTCACGTCGATGTTTGCTAGCTAGTTGATCGTGTGCTAGCTCAATTGAAAGGGAGAGACTGCTAGCTGCAGGTAAAAGGTGATCGCGACCGAGCGCCATCCATCCTGACATCTTCACAGTATGCTGACATCTTCACCAAGGGGCTGCTTACATCAGTCTTCAATGAATTTCGGTCCAGTCTCAACGTTCATCCTTCTACCGTTACGACTGTGGGAGGTGTTAGAGCTATACATGCATGCGGCAATTGTGCCGCGGATCACGTTGATTGTGCCACCTCTCGTGATATCTGCCGGGTTTGATTCTATAAATCGGCCATTAGAGATAAGGGTCAGGTGGCCTGTATATGGGACCCATATGTCAAGCAATTGAGTTATCGCGTGAGTCTAATATCGCTTTCACCAGCGAGTTTAGGCCCCCCTCGGGCCGAATAGGTGAACAAGATTGATATGGGCTGAGAGAACAAGATTTGTACGGCTTGCACTCTGCCCTAGAGCGCCATGGGCTGTTGAACTGTCCACCCAAAAAGTCGTCGGTAGTGAACTTTCTTCGTCACTCAATAAAAAAAAGGGAAAGCACACTGCCGCGCTCTCGCTGTTTTGGATCATCTGGAAGACGCGCAATCGGGGGACCGACTAAGCTATGCAGGTATCATGGCCATGGCTAAGGATCATGCCTCGCTTTGGGTGTGCCGCGCTCCGCGCAGAGTAGATGCCGCCCCCCTCGTCGACTGGTGCAACAATCTTTTGGGTGTAACGTGACACTTTGTAACTCTCATCCCCCTTCTTCTGCTTCCCCACTATCACACCGGACCTTACCCCCTCCGGTCACGTAAAACCCGGCCTCTCCGAGGTCGCTTTTCGATACATGAAATGAATTCAGGTAGGCAACTTGCCCCCCGTTGTTTCGTCGAAAAAAAAAAGGAAAGCAGCTGAGCCACCACTTTTTTTTTTTGGAACCTCTCAACTCTGTATTAAAGTGTAGAATCTGCTCATGCGCATACAAGCAACGACGCCCACACACACACAACCAGGCCTACACCTAAACACAGCGAAGAAACGTGTCCTTCGAGAGATCTTGCACGACTGTCACCACGCGGCGAGAGGTACCAGAAAAACAAAAGCAGCTACAACTTTACAAAGAAGCCCCTAGAAAAAGAAAAAACACAAGAAAGCCCACGAAGCTTCAAGAACCACCTGCTCCGCCGTCTTCAGCAACGACGGACACCGACGACGACGAACGAAGTCGACAGCACCGGCCAGCCAAGGACAAACGGAACAGCAAGCCGCAGCCATCCCCCTTCCAAACGATCCACAAGCTCGTCGACCGAGCAGAGGGAATCGCCGTCGACACGGCGGGAGCTTGGAAAGATTATTCCACAGCGACGACGCCTCCACCGCCACAACGTCGCCGCCTGAAAACTAGCTCACGTCGAGGAAACCGCCGACTGAGAAAGGGAGACCACAGACGGCACCAAGCCATCCATAGGCACAAAATCTCCACGGACCACAACCGAAGAGAAGAACACCGGCGTTGACGACGTCGCCGCCAGCTCCGCCAGCACCTTCACCTCCGCCGACAGCCCATAGGAGCAAAAGACGTGGAAGGCGCAGACTCCGCCCACAACTCCATGTCGCAGCCGTGAGTTGTCAGGTGCAAGCGCAGATAGATCATGCTGAGTAGCTAGCTGTATTGCAGATGGAGCTAGCTTCCGTGGCATGCGACGCCGCGGCCGCGCCACGTGCGCCCGCCCGCTGATGCACGCGCGCCACGGGAAAGCCAGCCGAGACCGGGAGAGCACTGACGATTCGGCGATCGAGCTTACCTGTCTAGTGTACTTTCAACGAGGCTGAGCGCAGCCAGATGATTAGCTTATCCGATCCTCGATCCGTGCCATGCAATTTGGGGGCGACAAAAGTTGTAAGCATCTCGAGTATTACTCCGATGACGGTAACTGAACCTATTGCTCACTGGGTGCTCGCGACTCGGAAGCGGATCGATGCGCCCCTGTAACCACATGGAAAGCTACGTGCAGTGGTGCAAGTTGTGGAGTTGTTTTCCTGCTGGTTTGCCTCTCGGCTAGGGCCCCTCCTCAGGACTCGGGACAATTGAACGAACTACTCTCAATTCTAAACTAGAATACCCCCTTCTATATCTATTGGTTTCTCAAGACGTCCCTCGAAAGAGAGAAGCACCTATCAGAGCAAGTGCAAGGTTAAATAATCCGCCACATGCTTATGCCTTTTGTTGAGAAAACAATCTAGTCAAAATCGAAATATATTAACCGGTGAAGTGCAATATACAATCAAGCTGTGAAGATGTCGAAGAATATATACTACTTGCCAGTTGCCACACTGCAGTAGCACCCTTTTACAGGTTCACGAAAAGAAACGTAATATGCACAACATTGGTAGAGGGCAGATGCATGTCCTAACAATGTTATGTGGGATTTTAACCTTTTTTCACTAACTTTCTCCTGCCGCTGCACATAGATCGGTAAAGAATCGGATAAGCTCTCTGAAACTTCCTTCAGTCCCTGTTCACCGTCGACCTATAGAGAATTTGCCACCATGCCAACTAGTACTACTTTCTAGTTTGCCGATCGATCCAGCCCGCGCACGTGATCATGCTTCTTGTTTGTTACAGTAATCTATGACAAGATTTGGGATAATCATTGGTTAATGTAATAGGTGCATGCACGCAGGCTGTAAATTAAAATAAGGGTGGTGGCCATGAGCTTCTGCTGCCTCGATCTCTGCCTGGCTTCCTATCGACGCCGGCGGCGGCGGCGTGCGCGCGTCATCCCCTCACGTGGGAAGCAGGCAAAGCGAGGTCCCGCGGCGTGCGTCCGTGCGCACGACGCTCCGTGGCACTGGCAGGAGGAGAACCTGCTGATTACGTACTACTGAACCCGAGTTCACTCACTCTTCAGGAACCCGGCCGAGTTCAGGGATCGAGACTTCGCTGTTGAAGAACGCAAATTGTTGTGTGCACGACAGCACGGCAGTGCAGTCACGTAACCTTATCGTGATGCAAGGGACGGCTGAAAAATAGAATACTCCTAATTAACAAGAACGGAGATGGGAGAGGCCGTACGCGGTACTCCGATCTAGAGAGTCTACGGACACATGAGGCCAAGGCGAAGAATTTTTTTGACCCTTTGATTCATGCACAAAATAGCTTTGCTTGCTTCGCCCCAAGAGAAAAATCCTACTACTAACGAGAGAACGAATCAGAAATTCAGAAACGATAATCATAGTGGGAAGGACGGACGGGCCTTGACCTTGAGCGACCGAGCCCGAAAAGCCCAACAGAGAAGTCGGCTGCTGTTGTGTGTTCCCCGTCCGAGCACGCGCGCGTTAACGCATGGCCTTGACTTGGCCCGGTCTCCGTCCACCTTCTTTGCCTTGGGAGGAAGCCGCGCGGGGCCCACTCCCATCATCCATCCATCCCCCCTGGCTGCTGGCTCGCGTCGCGCGGCGTGGCGTGGGAACCAGCACGGCGCCCCACTAAAAGGCAACGACCAGCAGCGAGCGAGCACAAGTCTCTCAGGTCTCACCACCAGCAAATTCACAGGCTCCGTCTCCGCCACCGATCGCTGCTACCTGGGCAGCCGCCATGAACCGCCTGACGCCGTCGCACGGGGCGATGCCGCCGCCGGGGCAGGGGCTGGCGCGCTACGGCTCGGCCCCGAGCTCGCTCCTCGCTGCCATCGCCGACTCCGTCACCCGCGGCGACCCCGCGCCGCCGCCGCCCGTGAGCCGGTTCTTCTCCGGCGAGTCGTCCGAGCTCACCTCCTGCGAGTCAAGCGGCCGGACCGACGGCGCCGCCCGGCCCGCGCTCCAGCGCGCGTACGGCGGCTCCGGCGAGATCCGCGTCCCGCCGCCGCCGCAGCAGCAGCCCGCGCCCGCGCCCGCGCCCCTGCAGATGGGGCACCACGGCGGCGGCGGCGGGGCGGCGGACGGGCCCGGGGTCTCCACGCTCTTTCGGCACAGCAGCTCCCCCGCCGGGCTGCTCTCCCGCCTCATGGCCGACCACCACGGTACGTCCCCGATCGTCTCCTGCGTTAGGTACTAGAGAGAGCGAAGTCCGCGGCGCGGTTGCGTGCAGATACGCGTCGCCGCCCGGTTCGCCCGTTCCGCGTGGTTCACGAGCACGGCGCGCGTGCTCCGCCTTTCGCTTGCTGCTCCACGTCTCCATCGCTCATCATTTCCTGCTTAATTGCCCCGCCATCTCTGGCACAGTACTAGGACTGGTAATAATACAGTATTACTACTTCCTAACGGTAAATTTACTTATTTTTAGTGATAGTACAGAAAGCGTTCTTATGGCACAGCTTAGTTAATTCGTACTAAGGGAAATGGTGGTCAAAGTATGGTTTTGTTGATTTGGGTGGTCCGCAAGTGCCAGGAAGGCGTTGAATAATACACAAATTGCATCGTTTTTCAAAGGGTGCACAACGGATAAACAAGTACAGTAGTAGTACTATCCACATGCCTAGTTTTAGTTGGTAATACTCCTGTTTGTATAGGGCACCTCATCGTCTCAGAGTACGCGCACCATTCGTTATTTTACGCAAGACTTCACCGCCCTCACTCCACGCAGAGTACTTAGTACACATCGTTTATAATGGTGGCAGTGACAGTGCAACGCACCTGCGCGCCAATAATAAAAAATGCACTGAATCTGCCCGGCGGCCAGTGGACCAAAACCGGTTTTGAGTCCCCGTTCACTGGCTGGCTGCTCCTTCGGTTTTCGGAAAGGCCGTCTGTTCCATCGAGGTTCGTTTAGCCACGTCCCTGCATTTGTATAAGCGGTTCTTGTTCCGGGCCCGCTTGCTGGCCAGCAGCATCTGGCTACGACATCGAACCTGGACGCCGCTTGTCATCACTCGTCGCACCACTTGCAGCCTGCCTGCAGTGGCTTGTGTTCACCTGCGCCTGTAGTTTAATTTGTTGTTGCTTTCGACGATAGGGGCGATGCGGTCATGCTAAGCCAATCATGCTGCGCCTGTCATGCATGCGTGACTCTCTGTTTAGCCTTCTTCTTATGATGGGGTCGCGGTTGATAAACCAAGAAGAAATGTGAATCTCGTCAATATATATATGTTGTTCAGTTATACTCTTTGAAGAGTCCAGCCATCTCGCATATTGAACTCGTATATATATTCAATGCTAGAGAACAAAGCGGATAGGCACCACGGGCCTAAAAGAGATTCGAGAACAAATCTTTTGAATATATTGTAAAAGGTTACTGAAAAAAGACTGCTAGTGCATGTAGCTGATGTGTTTTCTGATTTCGTCATGCATAGCAGGCATGGCTGCGGCGACAGGAATGGGCAGCTACTCGCACGCAGGCACCGACGCAATGGCTCACGGCCACAAGCGGCTCAGCTCGCAGTGGAGCTTCTCTAGGCAGGACCTGCCGCAGATATCAGAGATGGGGATGATACCGGACATCGGGGAGAGCATGGTCGCGGGCGGTTGTAACAGCTCCAGCGACGGCGGCGCGCAGTCCTCCTCCTACCTGTCCAGGAACTTCTCGATGAACTCCTGGGACGACACCAACTCCATCATGTTCTCCTCCCCTGGGAAGAAGGCCAAGGTGGACGCTGCCGACGACATGGTCACCAGCTTCAGCAACATCGATTCTCAGGTCTGTTCACTTCCCTGGCTCACTGCTTGCTGGGCCCGATATGGAAAAGGAGTTTTGTGCTGACAAAATATGATAATTTCTTGTGATCCAGTTTAGCTTGTCAAAGTCGTCGTTGGAGATGTCCGGGATGGATGATTACCTGCAGCTGCAGCCGGATTCCATCGCTTGCAGAGCCCGTGCGAAGCGTGGCTGCGCAACTCACCCACGCAGCATCGCAGAGAGGGTTAGTTCAGCTCCCACCTCATTTGCCAAAGCTCTAGTATAATGCTGATATATATGTGCGTGGTATGCAATCTTTGATGTTCGATGTTTCTTGTCGACGTGCAGGAAAGAAGAACTAGGATTAGCAAGAGGCTGAAGAAGCTGCAAGATCTTGTGCCTAACATGGACAAGGTAAACTATCAACCTCAATTGTAATAGCAACTGCCGTCTCTATTGATGTATTTTCATGGCAACCCATTTCATTAGTATGCAATTACTTCCAACCTATACACACTTCGGCCACAAATTTCCTGTATTGTCAAATCCTGCTATTATTTTTATTTCAATCAAGATCCTGTTGCCCATTTCATTACATGGTTACAGTGCGGATATTTTCTGGATTGCAGAAATAAGATCCTGCTGTCTTATATAATTGTTCGAAAGTGATGTGGTATGCTTATTACTTTCTACTTAAATATGCAGCAAACAAATACGTCAGAGATGTTGGATATTGCTGTGGAGTACATCAAAGAACTGCAAGGCCAAGTTGAGGTATGCTTTGCTTGCTGCAATGACTTGCACATCTGACATTTGAATAATCTTTGTTTATGAAATACGGCAATTCAGCATGTGAACCGAGCCATTTACTTTTGGCAATTGGAACATGTGTAGGTGTAGTCAGTTATAGAGAACTAGATTCACATCTCAGCATACCCACAAATAAAGCACTGCTCTTACTTTGCTAAAATGGATTCTTGCAGAAGCTAAAACACGGCCAAGCAAACTGCAGTTGCACAGGCAATCAGAACTGCTGAGGCTGCAGAAACAGATACAAGGTTTTATTTTGTACGATATGATTGTCAAACCCAAGTTTTTGCTTCAGAAGATCACTACGCATAAGTGCTTCAGATGTCCAGTGGCTTCCATGGCTGAGCGTCCGCTTTCTGGGCTGTATTGTTGATGGTAGCAATGGATTGAAGTCTAGGAGTCTAGGAGATAGCAAGTAGGTTATTGTAATTTAATTCCTTTGAGGTAGTGCTTATGTGAAAAACCCTCCATTTCAACGTGAATGGGATTGTTGTTGATAAAAGTATTTTAGGAATTCTTCTTGTCATCAAGTTCAATTTGTGGATTAGTAGATGTTGGAAAACGACAAATTCATAACTCGACGAATTAATGAGGATGAGATCACTTATTGAGTGTCTTGTTGCAATCCCACAAGAGCAAATTTGACGCTAGACTTTTTCAAAAAGGAAATAAACATTCTACTACTCATATATTAACTCTCTAGGGGTATTCTGCTAAATAAAGTGGTGGAAGAAATTGTACACAACCACTGTAACCTGAACATTGTATAAGGTCATTCAATTGACTGTCTGGAGTTTATTTATACATCAACCTTGGAGAAAAGCAAATGATGGAGCAGTAAAGTGAGGCTGATTTTCATATGTCCTATATTAGTAGTCAAATCGGGCAAAATCATGTCGCAGATGATTGAGCGTCTGATGCTTAAGCAGCTGTCCTATAGAAGAAGCTTAGGTAACGCAATCTCCGTTTATCTACACACCTCTCCTGCAATTTTACAGGGGGGCATTGGTTCCTCAAAGACAAGACTGAAATCAAATCAGAAATATAATAGCACATGGTCTGGTCATTGTCGGATTTTATACAGTACTATACTTACAGTCTTGATTGTGTTCTTACAAGAGATGACTGAAGCGCGTCGTAGTGCCCATAACCATCATACAGAACACGAACTGGATTGTCCTTTCCATATTCCTGACCATATTCAGCTATGATCCTGGGGCTGTCTGAGCTGTCGGTATACATGTAAACGGTGATGGGCGTCCTGCAATGCAGCAAGTCTCACTAATACTCCAGCTATTACCAGAAACTATAAACCTATACTCAGCACAAGACAGGTGCCTACCTGAGAACATGGGAGCACATGAGCAGCTCAGGCTCTCCCCCCCAAACATGAGGCTTCCTCATCTGACTCACATACCTCTCGAAATCGCCTTCAAGGAACCTACCATCCATAGTGAAGAGTGACAGTAAGAGATCACGTATCTGAGGCAATTTTGTTCTCATATTTGAATATAACTTCTATTTAGGATGTATGGGTTTTAAGGATGAGGAAGATAAGTTCAATGTATCAGTTTTAGCCCATAAAGGTGTACACTTGTTTGTGAGGATAAGGAGTACTTATACAGTCTGAATAATATTATTTTTCTCTTTACTACTCCATCAACTATATTTTTCAGGGAAACCTATGCATCAGATAAATAATGGAGACAGGAAGAAACCATTCAGTGTCTCCTCTTCTCTTGACAAACTCATCAGCTACCTGCAATAGACCAACAGCAGTTTAACAAACCATACAAACGAAATACAATACATGTGCATCGTGTACTGTACTTGTACTACTTAAGAGTTCTTTTTTTCAAATTACATAGAGCATGAAGCTCAGATGGTGAAAAAGTACTGACTTTTGCTCGGAGCTCGTCAGCCAGTTCCTTTTGGAGGCTCTCGCTTGGCGACTGCTTTCCTCTTCTAAGGCAGGCGCCGTACGCAACGGACCTGAACAGGCATCTCCCGTCCCCCGTGATTCCTGAAACATCATTTGCACTCATCTGTTCAGCAATCGAGAGAATCAATCAATTAATGGTCAGAACACCATGAGGCTGAGAAGGCTGATTTGCTTTTTAATCAATCAAATCGTTTGAATGTGTCAGGAGATGCTCATACTGTCACAATTTATATATGAGCATAAGATAACATGGGAAAGGGATAAAGAGTAGGAAAAGCATCTCGTTACCACTCTCCCTTAGTTTATCATCAGCAGTCCTTTTTTAGAAGTAAAACCAGTAACTATGTTTCTTTATCGTTCTCCTATGCCCTCTTTATTCTCGATGGAGCCAAATCGCTACCAAGAATCCTCCTCTTTGATCATCGATCAGAACCAGTTGAACAACACTTTTACTGATTGGACTAAATGACACAAAGAAAAAGGAGGAGTCATCAACCAGAGAGAATTGGCGTGGGGGACATACGGATCGATCGCAGCGGGCGGAGCTCCCTGTCCGACATCCGCCACGCCGCGGCGATCTCCCCCTCCTCCTGCTTCCGCCGCCGCCGGAAGCTTAGGGGGGAGAACGAAGCAGGCCGACGACGCAAGCAAGGCGCAAAGCAGCCAGCAACCAGGTAAAAATGGGAAAGGAATGGAGCAGGGAATTAGGAAAGCGGACGGGGGGCGAAGGGAGACGGGGTTGGAATTGGATTCTCTCGCGGTTGCGCACGCCTTTTGGCTTGCCCTTTTCCGCTGCCTCCGACTCCGAGCCGTTGGGTTGCGTTGCCTGCTCGCGCGCTCCCTTTCCCGCCACAAATAATCGTGGCTTTGAAACCTCGCCGGTGGCAGGAGACGACGGCCGCGTCGTGGTTGTGGGCCCCGGTACCTTGTGTTTCCCAGTTTCGTCGGGCGTTTTAAGCGTGTGTTGTTTTTCGAACCTGATCGATCGAATAACAAAGAAAATAAAATCGGAAAGGAAAATTTGTGCCCGTGGATCACAATTGAGCAGATAGCTTAGGACGCAGGCATGTACAGCATGGGCACTGGTAATCTCTGGCCGTGAGTGTCTGCGGACGTGAAAGGCAATTGATGTTGCTTCATGCGTTCATTCGTGTCCGCCACTGTGTCAGTGTCAAACATCCTCCTTTGATCAACAACCTGGTGTTATCATCTTTCCATAGGCTTATCTGCCGTCAACAGTGAAGGGGAAGGAGCATCTGGTAAAGGGACAGAGAGAATCAGAGACAGTGAAGAGAGAACTGTACACATATTTGAGAAGGCAAACAGGAAAATGCCCTACATCACCCCACCGAGGAGGGGGGGAAGAACAAGGTTTACTTTACCCAGACGAAAGCAACACCAAAAAAAGCAAAGATCAGGAGGAAAACAAGAAAGAAGAGATGTACAGATCCACTGATCAACTCAACCCAACTCTACCCTAATCTACTAGCATTGGTACAGGGAGAAGCCCCTGATCTTCCACAGCGAGCTCAGTGTCCTTCCCAGCTTCCTGGACTTCGACTTGCACAGCGGCTTGGACTCCCGGTGGCACACGATGGCACTGTTCCCGGTCTCTGCCAGCTGCTGCTGCTGCAGTGGCTGCTGGGGCGGCGCATCCCGCTGCCTTTGCTCCCGGAACAGCTTGAGGAGCTTCTGGGCCTTCTCCCTTCCCCTCCCTGTGCCGGCTGCCGAGATGGAAACCAGGGAAGGGACCACCCCCTCCTGAAGCACTGGTGCAATGCACTTGTCGTCGGCTGAGCACATCACAAGGAGGCAGGACACGGCCTGCTCCTGCTCCGTTGGCTCGCCGGTGTCCAACAATGTTGCCAACGAGCTGACCAGACCGGGTGTCGACATGATCTCCTTCCTGCCAGCCTGAGTCGCAGCAAGGCTGATGAGAACCGCGAGGGCCTTCTCTGTCCAACCAAGGCCCTCAGATGCTGGAGACTCGGTAAGGAGACAGTGGAGAGCATCCACAATGCCTGCAGAAAGAAGCGCTGGGACACTGGCCTGGTGGTTTGAGAGGTTGTACAGCGTGTACAGGGCATCATGCTTGCTTGAGCTGTCTTTCGTGTCACTGGCATCATCACTGCACAGACGATCAACTAGGAAAGACACTGCCTGACTCGACCCGATGACCTCCTTAGCATCAGGTAGGCAAGAAAGATTAAGGTAGAGTGCTGTGGCTGGACCAGATAGACGTGGATTCGATATCATCTGCTCAAGAAGATTGACAACACCAGCAGCTAAAAGGAGACCCTTGTTTCTGAAACAAAAAAGTGTTTGATAAGAAAAAAAATGCTAGGGGAAAAACAGTTACTATTTTTCTGTAAAATATACACTAGACACTTTCAACCATTCGAATTGGCAAGTGGAACTACACTTGATACCTGTTATTGTTGACTGCAAGGTTGAACAGAGCCATGGCACCAACTTCCTGTGCCTTCTCATTTCCCTCGTTCACAGCATTCCTCAAGAACTCAACCAGTGCCTCGGCAAACCCATTTGAGCCCAGTTGGATCCTTGCTTCCTCATCATCTTTCAAAAGATACCTTATCTGCTCCACCAACCTACACTGCTTGAGCATGTTGCTTTTCTCATGAAGCAAGAGCAGCAAGTTCCCAAAGCCCTCATTTATATCAAAATCATAACAAGAACTGTCATCAAGTGTTCCTGATTCACTGTTTGCTGGCTCCTCTTTTCTTGCATTATCTATCGGGACAACCACACTCTTCACGTTGGTAGAATCAAAACTTTCCATTGACACACAACCGGTTGCTTCAGAGTCAGAGAAAGCAAGTCTCCAGTTTACATCGAAAGTTCCTGGTGGACCATCAGGAACCGGGAAATCGTTCTGCTCACACCAGCTGGCAATCAGGGCCTTTACACAGTAGTTAGGAGTCAAGCACAGGTGAGCAAGCTGCTGCTGAGTTTTAGGACATGTGCTGTGACCATCGTTGAACCATTTCTCAATGCAAACACGCTCATAAGTCTGCCCAGATGAAATGATGACTGGGTCATACATGAGCTGCAAGGAAATTGGGCACCTAAGTTCTTCCGGAGGAACCGACATATTTTCAGACCTTGGACCACCACGTCTGCAGTTGAATGATCCAAGTCTCGAATTGAAGGATCCAAACCTCGAGTTGAACGACTGAATGTTTGACAGCTGCCTACTAAATGATCGGCCATTGGCGTAGGGCCCATACATGTCATCCATGCCTAATACTGTAGGTGAGCATGGAGACGATCCCTGAGAATCAGTATCATCACCAGCCTCGCTCCTGAAGAATTTTGAGTATTTCCTCATAAGATTGCACAAGTATGACACAACAAACTCCTTCCGCTTATCTTCATCAGAACGAGCCTTCTCAATTAGTTTCTTGAGGGCTCTTCTCTCAGTGAGTGCTGCTCTAGAAGATGTAATTCCCAACTTCAGAGCAGCCATATGAAAGACCTCAAGTTCCCCACTATCACTGGATCCATTTATTTTATTGTTCCTCTGAAGCAAATTGATCACCTCATCACCAGCTTCCTTCTCTGATTGATCCAATATAAACACAATCTCCTCCAACTCTCCAACAATCTCTACAATCTGTACAGCAACAAGTTCAGGGTGTCAGTAAGTACCACGCATTAAAACATATAGCAAAACAGATTTCACACAATGTTCCCTACCTTACAACTGATATCTTCCGTTACTATGCTTTCAACTCGTCTTAGACTTTCCTGAAGTTGGCTTCTTGCTTTCTCAAACTTCAAATGCACAGTTTCAGCGGTGATCGCCTAGAAGTCAAATAACATCACAGTTAAGACTTTTCACGTTAACATTTGGGTTGCACCAATTGCACAAATCTCAAAACTCACTGGTGCTGATACACCAGAGAGTTTTTGCTACTTGTATCTGCAGTATTCTATGGGTGGAGAGAAACAGCAACTTACCAAGTAGAGCCTGCTACAGTCTGCACAATGTTGTAGAAGACCTTTGGCTTTATCTAGGGCTACATGCAGTGAACACAACGCCTGAATACCAGACTTGCTTCTGGGTCTTGATGCTTCGATGAAAGGAAAAATGGCTGAAAGTTTTGATACGGCAGGAAGAAATGCTCTACACATTCCTGCATGCAACTGAATAAACGAAATATCTCAGAATTTGTAGCAAAATTAAGCTTGTCCCAAAATGAGGAGACTTAAATGTTCCATTAGCTTAAGTAATCTGTTTGGGTACAAAAGACAACTATTAATTACTATGATTTTAAAAAGAGAACCTTTGAAACCGAAGCATTGTGATTATACTGACCATGGAAACAACTATCCCTTAAAAGAAAGGTAGACTCATTGATCAGCAAACATAGCTGGCTTTCAAAAAGCACTCTACTTAAGAAAGGTAGAATCGCACATATTAACAGGAAAATAATATTTGTTCATTGCCGACAGATAAAAGCACTGTATAGATGATACCTTGGCATCATTAGCCAGAAAAGGACCCTCTTCAGCCTCCATTGCATCCATTGTTGAGTACTATCTGATCTCCAACATCTGATTACAAGAATAATAGAAAAGAGATGAGGTTAGCATATCACTCTCAACGGTTTCAGAATGAGATAAAATGAGATAAGCTTTTCCTTCAGGCTAAAGAGAAGATCAGATGGGACAAAGCAAATATCCAGCTACTATGAGTAGAAATGAAAGGGTTAAGAAAGGATAAAATCGAACGGCAAGCCAGCAACTCATTTTCTCCGCGAAATAACTAGCTAAATGGGACATTTCGCCTACAAAAATCTTAGATTTCCAGCTCTTGCAAGCAAGCTTTTTTTAATCAAATTCACCTGTTTTGAACAAATCCAACCCTCCTTGAACATAGCGCACTGCATTTGACTCTTCCCATTCCCATGCCCAAAATAAGGATAGAGGTCGGCAGCTTCAGGTCGGACTTAGCGTGGGGCATAGGGGTCAGCTGTGCCGACTATTTGTTTCGAGAGTTAAACAAAAAGGTCGATATTTCGCGCAGATGAACCTGGCCAAACAACAGTTGGAAGAACTGGATTTGCAGGGCTTGGCCAAGCATCACACAAATCCACAACTGACTGAATGAAGATGAATAAAGGTTCGGATTTATTTGCTCACGGCCACAGCAACAGCAACACGAACTCTCAGAATATCCATCTACAGCAAGCTAGGATCACTCACCAACAAAACGATAAACTTATCCACGCCAGGACGGATCTCCACTCCACTAGACCGACGGAGGAGCGGGCCCGAGGATCCGGCTGGTGGAGGGAGTGGCTGAGGCAGCAAGAAGGGCCAGCGGCAGTGCGTTTGGAGCCTGCGATTGGCCTTCAGAGCCAGCCTTGTAGCGAGGCTGGCGCGCGTGTGGAGCGGGAGGCAGAATGCGGCCACACCTTGCTACTCGCCACGCTCCAGACTTGATCTCTACCAGTCGCGACAGCGGGCGGGCCTCCTCGGCGGAGTAACCATGCGGCTCCGGCGGTCGCCGGCGGCGGCGGCGGCGAAGGTGGAGGAGAAGCGTGGGCGGTGGGGGAGAAGAGGGGAGAGAAGGGTGGAATAATGGAGTATGGGGGGACGTTGGAGTTGAGAGTGGATTTTATTCAGATTTCAGAGCCTGGGCCCGGGAAACTGAAATAAATGCCATTTTCTTTTTCTCTCTGTGGTTTTCTTTTCTTTAGTTAATAGGTTTTTCTTACAAGGAGAAAAGAATACTAGTTCAAGCCCTTTTTTTTTCTCATCATGCTTTTGGTGGAGTGTGGATAAGCCCTTCCGTTTCTCGGAAATGATTTATCAGTTACAGAATGTGAGATGTGGACATCTATGGTTCGTCAGGACCATGCATGTGTGTTTGAATACCAAGTATGAAAAATCACACTGGAACTTTGGAAGGATGGCTTCTATTTTTTCTCTCTCTCATTCTAGCTATAGATTTGCTTCAACACCAAGCATGTATTTCTACTAGTTTCTTAGAAATTCAGTTGGTCAAGGATAAGTAATAGAAAGGTGCTAAGATCTTTGCCTTCTTTGGTAAAAAAAACAAGGTAGGACAAATGTCACTGTTTATGGAGAGTTCAGTCCATATACGAGTTCTAATAGTTCAATCCAAAGACATGTCATTTACAAGTAGAGTAGGAAAGGATCATAATCAGAGCAGGATAGCCTAGATGACATGTCATGATGTTCCGTTTTGTATCTCTCACTTCGGTCCACGGTGACATTGATGTCTAAACCACTTGATCAAAACTTTCAAAATGAATATATATGTATCATACTATTCTAAAGGGGAAAAAACTCCAAAGCGAAGAAAATGTACACATATCGCCTCGGTGAACACCAAATAATTCAATAAAACACAACTCATCAAATATGCGCATACTTCTTTATCTAAAATAACCATCCGAAAAAAGAAGTATTGCCCTTGAAATTAAGGTTCTTACTCGCAAGCACGCTGTACTTAGCCAATAACAGTACCGGGATGTCCTTTAAATCACTAGACAATTTCTGCAACCAACACATGTTTGATGTTTCTGCCACTTTTTCAGAATGAGCCAACTTGCATTTGTTTCTGGCCAAACATTGCCACTTCCAAGCACCCTATTCTCTAAACAAATCCACCGGTGAGCAAATGGCAAACCTGATCCCAAACTTAACAACTCAAACCAAGATTAACACGGAGATCTAAGCAGCTAGTGCCAGCACGGTGACCCCTCCAAGTGGCAGTTTTTCTATTCCTTTGCAAGGGATCGCTGATTCCATCAGATGCTGAAACCAAACACGGCCCTCCTGATCAGACTGGGAGAATAAACAAACAAATCTTGACATCCCAATTAATTGTTTAGTTACTAGACACTAACCGGTTGATTAAGAGGCAATTCTATGAATGAATAGCCGTCCCGTCCACTAGCCGATGATTCCACCATCCATTTTTTTTGTTTGTCCTTTTATATTTTAAAAATTTGTCAGTTAGATCAAGCTTTGCTTTCCAGTGGATACACAGACCAAATCATTCGCTGTTTTTTATTTTAATTGGTTCATCAGAAAACTAATTGAGAGAGGGCAAGTGGTGGCTCTGAGGCGATGCCATGAGGCTTTAGGCGACAGGCACTTGGGAGTCATGGATGATAGGCTTGTACGTGTCAAGGAATTATTTGCATCTTTTGGGGCCGGGAATAAGGAAAAGATCTTGATGCTGGGTGAACGAGTTTAATTGGTTGATCAGGCTTTTGGATGTGGATTAAACAAGGGGAGGAATTGACCACGAATTTGTTCCTGGTGTGGAGTTGCCACTCTTTTTTGAGTCTTTTCTTTTGCCTCTATCTTTTGATCTTTTGAAAGTGCTGGGTGTTCCAGCACCAACAATCTGGAACAGGAAATGTTGTCGACCAAGCATGTTTTAGAATGGGGGGGGGGGGGGGGGGGGGGGGGGGGGGGGGGGCATTAGAATGGAAAAAGTTATCACGAATAATCATCTTTGAAACAAAAGGAACGGAGAGGCTTGCAGCCTACTTCTTCTTCTTCTTTTTTAAAAAAAACGAAATGCAGCCTAAATCTTGGGGAAAAAAATCTGCATCTCATAGTCCACTCAGCTTAAACTAGTTGGGAAGAAAAGCCAACTAGCACGAAACTTTTACACAGATACAATAAGATTTTCTGTCTCCTGCGAAATTTCCAAGATATGTGAAGGAGTAACATTGTTTTCTTAGGAAAAAAAAAAGAAAGATGATCAGTTTACAGAAGCGACGGTTTATGAGGTACTACAGGGTACAAACAGACAGCCCTCCGCACAATTAACTCTGCTTGCACGGAGATCAGGAGGGAGGTACTACACTAAACCACCATAACAAAACCTCCAACAAGACTCAAATCGTACGTGAACGAACAAGCCATGCCGGCATTAGTGGCGCTAAATATATATCTTTCTGACCAGCATTGAGCCCCTCCAATGGAGGGAGAAGAAGTACGTACGGCACCTGCTATTGCCAAGTCCTCGATTACAGGAAGAGCAACAGAAACTGGTCCGTCGTCATCGCTGTTACTAGTAGTAAATTGGACGTACTCGGAAATGAAGGCGGAGGATGAGAGCTGAGATGAAGATGCCCCCAGACGATGGCTGCCATTGATCTCACCCTGTGCACAGGCATCCGATGTCGCCGTCAAACAAGACCCATCCTTGAACAATCCGTGTCTGTGTCACGGATGTTACTCACAGAGTCCCCTGCAGAAGCCAGCTCAGCACATGGGATTAACCAACCAATCCAAGCCATTTTCACCACCAGTCTCTCAGAATCGTCTCGAACGTATTGACGCATTAACCACCGTGTCTCCGTGGTTTAGCCAAGGGTTACGGTACGGGATTATTCAAGTGATCCACCGATGTGGCGTCAACCACAGATTAATTGCCCGCCGTACTTGTTGGCTAGCTAGTTCTACGCAGTCAAGAAGTTTAGCAGAAGAAGAAGAAGAAGAAGAGGAAAAAAATATCTCGCGATGATTGGGGGACATGGCGACGCGAGAGCATTAGCAACATAAGCAAGTCGTTCAGGGACAGGCGAGTGGTGGACCGGCCAGCCAAGTGTGTAATTGGGCGGCGCTTGTCCCGGCTCGCCGCCCTCGCTGTCGGCCGCCCGTCCGCCGTGCGTGCGCAGCCAGCCATGATTTCCACGCTGCCGAGGACGGACGGTGAACGGATCAAACGGTCGTCGTCACCGGCGTACACGTGGACGGACGGCCGCGGCCTCGGGGCCCGGCCATCGTACGGGCGATGAATCTGTTTGCGATGATGATGGCAGACGCTGACTCTGGGCCCACCTGGCGGGGGCGGGCACCACGGTGGCAGCCTGCTGGCGCGCTGCGCTGGCCATCCGACGCACGCGACAGCAGTTGACACACACGCGGCGGCCTCCGGGGGCGCTGCCCGCGGACCTCTCGTGCTTCGGATCCGACGTGGTCCGTACTGCCGTTGGTGCGTGTGCGTACTATTACAGCTGTAAAAGCCGAAATGAATTCTGGTTAATTTACTCGTGACTCCGGAGTTGCAGTCTCTCATTGGATTCGTTGTCACGAGGCACAAGATACTGTTACACTTTACATGCATCCTCACTTCCTCAGTCAGCTTGGATGATTTTTCCATATACTGTATAGTATGAAAACCTTTGAACGAAGCAGAATTAAGCTACACAAACACGAGGCACGTTACGCCACATGCACCAGCATGCAGAGATGATTCCGTCGTTGCCTTCACTCAACCTACACTACTAGCTCCCAATCCAAATCTTGGTGAGCACCAATAGCAGAGCGAATCCACCAACCAACCGATCAACCAAGCCATGCATGCACGCACGCACCAGTGGCACCACCGTCGCGCTCGGGCCTGCCATGCACGCATCCGACCGTTTCCTTCCCGCGCACTCCTGTGCAGATGTCCTTGCTTCATGTCCACTTCAACACACATACGCACGAGCCAAACCCTATCGATCTCTCTACAAACGTACACACACGCATCCTTCTTCCTCCTTGCTAATATACTCCAGTATCTTTTTGTTTGCGACAGAACAAAATTTCCCAAACCATTTTTTGACAGGAATTTCCAACCCAATTTAATAATCAATTAATTAAGGGTGGCTTTCGCTATACGAGCATGATTCTCACAAAATTTAGCGGGTCAAATAATCGATCGGAGAGTAATTAACCAGCTGGATGCCTCGCTCGCTCCCAGTCCCAGGTCGAATAAAGAAGCTTGCTTTTGTCGCACTAAACCGTGTTTCTTCGATGTGATTTGTGGTCGGCATCGGCCACATGCGCCTGCTGCTTGCGAGATTCTTGCTCTCTGTTGCTGTGCAGGTGGCCTCATCTCCTCCATCAATCCAGTGAACTACATGTAGCAAAGATACAAGGAAATTAGGCAGCTGGGATCCGTGCTTATACGTCCATGATGGCATTGGCATCACATCTTCGCCAGTGATCACATGACCGGCCTCTGCATGGGCCCGGCCGGCCACCGACAGCCATTACTGGTGCTTCACGGAGCGGGGAACACGGCGCGTAAAAAGAAAACTCGCACTGTGTGTATTCTAAACCTTGACTTTTGTAGCAGTAAGCGCCACGTCTTGTTAAACCATCCACCGCAGTATAACCGGAGTAACAGCCTTTTATCTGAACATATTTCATATAGTAGTTAGGAGTACATGTTACTGAAGAAACACAAGTAGTCTGGCATTTCGCTGTATATATACCAGGTCGGTTCAGACCGTCTCGCTGAAGCGAGGAGAGTTTCTTATCGTGCGAGAAGCGCAAATTAGGTGGCATGGGCGATGCCACACTTGGCCTTCCTCTCGTTCAACAACACCGAGCATGCATGATCATTGCAACCCAGACCATATATACAGCTTGACCTTGCTTGTGTTGCGGTGAGAGACAAGCAGCTACGGATCGCACGGCAATGCACGCCAATGGTGGCCTGTGTGTGCAGGTGCAGTGGGCACAGGTCACATGAGAGAGAAAGCGCAAGCGCCCTCTATCTCTCTGGTTTATAGCTATGTGGTCAACAATATTTTGGTGGTGCATGGGTTAACAAATTCGATGGACGGATCGTTGAGGCACCAATGATTGGGCGCGGCCGGTGCTCGCAGGCCTCCATGATTTGCTTGCTCCTCCTCGTCTTCCTCCTCGAGTTTTCTCCAAGTGAAGCAGTCGGCAAAAAAGATGACACTAACAGCAGTGCCAGTACAAGGTCTCATGTCCCAACTAGTCCTGGGACTTGGGCCGGGCCAAACTCGTGTGAGCCGCGGCCCGAACGTTGGCACGGCCCGTGGCACGGCCCGCCCGAGGGTTTCGTGCCGTGCCGGCCGGCGGGTTGGGGGCCGTGCCGTGCCTGGGTTTGGGCACGACGGGCGGACGGCACGGCACGCAATCTGGGCGTGCGTGGCCGGCACGGCACGGCGGCGAGTTGGCACGGCGGCGACCGGAGGCACGGCGGAGGGCGGCGGCACGGGGGAGAATGGAGGCAGCGCAGAGGAGGAAAGAGAAGGCGCGGCCGTCCTCGTCATCACCGACGCGACGCGCGCCGCCCTGAGCTGTCGTCGCCATCTCGCGGCGCGAGGGAGACGGTGGCGCGCGGGGAGACGGCAGCGCGCGGGGGAGACGAGGCGAAGGAGGGAGGGATCCGCGATGGCGCCGTGATGCGGGGAGCTCCGCGATGGCTGTGATGTAGCTCGGCTGAGCAGCGTCTAGCAGCGTGCGTGAGGAGCGCGCGCGGCGGCGTGATGTGAGCAGCTCGGCAGGCGTGATGCGCAGAGCTGCGGGCGGCGTGAGCGGGGGAATGCGCGGCGGCGGCGCGGCGCGAGGGAGGGTGGAGCGGCGCTAGGGTTCTGGGGCAGGGGGTGGGCGGGTTTATATAGTCACATGAGGGTCCACATGCGGTGAGCGTGTGAGACACTGACATAAGGGCCCCACTTGAGAGTTCTTGTCAAGTTCTTACACCACGGTTGGTTTTTTCCTTTTGATTCATATTAAAACTTCAAAATGTATAGATTTATCATATGTAATCCAAATGCGATGATTCTTTTTCTAATATTTTAAAAAATCTGCTCTATCTAGAGGATGCTTTTGTATCATGCTGATAAAGTTCAAATTTGTACTATCAATCAATACATTAATTGTCACTATTGAGCATGTCTTCACTTTTTGTTAATCTCCAAGAAATTTGAATTTTGAAGTCATTTTTTGTGGGATGGCAACTTCTAATCCTACGCATTAGAATTTTGTATAAATTTTTTGAAGCACTTACACTCATGTAAGTTTGAATTGCTCCTCATTTGTCTCAAAGCTTATAACTCTATATCGTTTAGTAATTTTGAACACACTTTGGTGCAAACAAATTCAAAAAAATCACCAGAATTCTGAAGGTTTGTGTTGACTTGAACAGCTCCACACCAAAATTGAGTTCAAAATTCAATATATTTTTAAAGATTAAAAAGCAAAAAGTCACTTTCATTTGTTTTAGTTACTCTCAAAGTATGACGATTTTGGAACTCAAATTTGGTATAAACAAGTAATATAGCCTTCCTAACTAGTGGAATTGGTGGAATTTTTGAATTTTTGATCCATGTAACACTACAAAAGAATCAATTCGAACAACAAAAATCCTTTTTCCTACACTGAAAACGCATTCTAAGGTGCCTTCACTAAAACGGGCCGTGCCGGGCTTGGCACGGCCCGACAGCGGCCCGCCGTGCCGCGTGCCGTGCTCGGGCCGAGTTTTCGCCTTGTGGGCCGACCGGCACGGCACGACGCGGCCCGACGGGCGCCACGGCCCGGCACGGGGCGGCCCGAAGCACGACGGGCCCGTGCCGTGCCGGCCCGGGCACGGCCTAGTCCCAGCACTAGTCCCAACATCATATCGCCTGCGTGGTCCAACCCACCAAGGACAAGCTTGCATTGGGGAAACCGACGTGTACAATCATTTGCGTTCGTGCGTGGATGCAGCTAGTTAGCTTGATAGTCCTAGCCAACGAGTACTAGCTGCTATAGCTGAGGCCGGCAGCTAGCCGTGTCGTCGTCGTGGGCTCGTCATCAATCTGCCGCTTGATTTCCTCGTACCATGGCCAGCGCAGCAGTACCTGGCTTGAGTGTGGCTAGTAATGGCTGAGCTGCTACCTGCCTGAGAATTGTCATTCTGGTGCACTGTTCGTATAAACAAAGAAAAACGGACACTCCAGTATTTTGTACGAAATACTACTAACTCGACTAGTGATGCGTGCTGCAATAGCTTTAGCTACCGGAATGCAGACCTCCTCTGCTTAGCTCTGATGTGCTTGTCCTTAATTTTTTTGAAAAACTTGTTGAATTGTTGAAAAACATACGTATGTACGTATATACGTATGTTGGCACCGCCAGTACAGCTGGAAAAATTGATCAATCGGGTCACATTGATAGAACTTATTAGGGAATCTTGGCGGCATGGTCCTCCTAAGTCCTAACGATCACCACTGATCATCGACTTAACAGCCGCACGCGCGGCAGCTAAGTAATCATAAGTTGGACCAAAATCAAACCAAAGCACCTACGATAGAGCATACTAAAGTTGAGCTGGTCAAACGGCCTAAAAGCCAGGTCATCTTAACATCGCAAACGTGAACGAGGAAAATAGCTAATCATGAATGCCGCATTCGCGCGCTTCATGCCGTGGTCTAAATCATCTTAGCTGCGACGCTAAGGCTGCCTAATTGTAAAAATGGCAAAGCTGGACACAGATAGGAAAGCACAGAGAGGCACTCAACAGAAATGATCCGTACGTGCTGGCTAATGGCGTGGCGCATTTTCAAGTCTCTTGTTAACGGTCATGCAGCTACGCTAATTAATCATGGCCACGTTCGTCTGTTATCAACAAAAGGGCCAAGCGATCAATGCACATGTGCGTATGCTCTCTAGGCACACCAAACTGCAGTTTGAGTTTGGCACCTCCAACAGAAACATCTTTCGAAAAAAAACCTCCAACAGAAACAGCAAAAGCAAAGGCTGAATGAGCATGCGAATAGAAGTTTGGCATCTACAAACATGGAACTCTCCCTCTCCTTAGCGCGCACACACCCACACATATGAAATGGAAAAAATAAAAGACAGTACGCGGAGTGGAGATGATGAGTCGCCTAGAAAACACAGATGCCATCATCATCATCACATCAACACACATGGTTCGTTCCCTCTGGTCAAGCGCGACGCAACAGGTTCTGAAACGATGTGAGGCATGTGAAGCGCATATGGCGGTGTCCCCCTCGATCGCCTTCCCGTCGCGGGCAAATTTTCAATGGAGGCGACGAGGAAGGGAGGGACGGCTGGCTCCAGGTGCAGCGCATGTGGATTGCCTTGCGCTGCGCGCGCGGCGTTCCATGGGGGCGGGCGGCTACAGAGCACAAGGGCCAGGTATAAAACACCCGGGCATGGCAGTGACGCCACCATGCACTACTTGATTCTCTCCGGTATACGTCTTGCCGCGCGGTGTGCCCTGCCGCCCGCCTCAGTGTGTTGGATCGTTCGTTTGGTTCCTTCACGCTGTGAGGTGAGAGTGGAGCCTCGCGTTTCCTGGTTGTGGTTTGCTGAGTGAGATAATTATATTGGATTCATGCTACATGTGCCCGGCCAGTCCTTGTATTTCTAGAGGATGATGACATGGATTCTTTGGTGACGATGAGTTACCGAACCATGGATCATTATATTGGATTCATGAAGTAAGACGACAGACTCTCATGCAATCTCGTGTTCGTTTTAAATTCTTTTTAGGACGCATGACATGAGACCATTTAGTTAGTCTTCCAAGAAGCAGTTAGGAGATAGTCGCTGAGTGAGATGACGCACATGGTGCTCAACAGAAAGCATTGTCATTGTCATCGTAACAAAGGATACTCCCCCATAACTGGTAATCGCTGAGGCGTCCTTGTAGCCAATAACTGGTAATCGCCGAAAGACTGATAACCATCCCCTAAAGTACCTTCGTCGGTTTCCGGCTTGGATTGGATAAAATGAAAAGACCTTGAAGTACCGTAACCTTTTTGGACACAGCGAACGAAAAGTGTACTGCCGAGAATCATTTCATGCATCAACTGTCACGTGAACAGAAAGGATGGCATTCCTTTTTGCTCAGATGAAGTCACGGCTATATTCTTCCGAGGAGGAAAAAAAAAGACAGTAAAAGAGACCCTCACGGCCTCAACGAAACGGGACAAACTTGTCAATGATGGAACCTAACAAGAATCAGCCCATATCAGAAGAGGCCCCGGTTACATGGCATTCGAGCAACAGGCCTGAACTCGCATCACAGGCCTTGTATTATTCAAGGAGCATCATCCAGGTTAAGAATGGCATTCGAGCAACACCGAGAGCAAGCACAAGTCAGATAATATAATAAAATTCTTCAAGAACGCAGTTAAGAATGCTCGAGACCAACTCAGACAAATATGGAATCTTTGAGATATGCAGCATATATACATGATTGCAAGTTACTGATGCTTATGCTGATGTTCAAATAGCCACAGTACCTCATTCTACAGGGTTTCCATCCTGAGTCCCTATCAGCTTCTCTGCATTACTTGACACAAGGGAACCTCTTCTGTTACACTATACTATATAAGCATCAGTAATAACAGAACGCCCATCCAACCTGCGGACTTCAGGACCCAAAAATATGGTTTAGTGGAACAATTCCCACAAGAAGTTGTGTTCCCAGTGGATCATAATACGGATCAAGCTTCAATTGCAGCAGCCACTTCCTCTTCTGACGATGTTTCAGGTGATACAATCTCTTCAGGCAAATCATTTGGAGAGTCGTCTTCTGCCTCCTCTTTACTCACTTCAGTTTCCATCAATTGCCTTATAGTCATCTCCAGCTCTTTTGCGACACTCTCATTTTGATTAAGGTAAGATTTGAGAGCTTCTTTACCACAAAATTTCATATCATTGAAACCATAATAAGCTCCACCAGTCTTTTGAACAAGCTTGCGTTTCAATCCAAATTCAATAAGCTCGGAACTGCGGCTTATTCCCTTCCCAAATTCAAGCTCGAAGTTAGCAGTCTTGAAAGGCGGGGCATGCTTGTTTTTCACGATCTTCACAGCAACCTGACTACCAATAGTCTGCAAATAGAATTGATAATCGTTCAAAAGTCTAGGTAAGCTGTGTATAGTTTCAAGGAGCACCGCATTTTTACTATATTGAAAAGTAATGTCCACAGTCAGTTATGTTGATTTACAGAGTCATATACATGACTCTGAGTGATAACACAAGTTCAGCATAATGAAATGTTTCCAAAATTCGTCAAAAGAATCTATAATAGGACATTTTAAGTTAAGTAAATTTAAGAGTTCATTTAACTCTACATGTACTGCATACATTATTATTTTTTGAAACATTTAAACATGTTAATTTATTTGTGCATTTTTTGGTTAAGGGGATGCTGGCACCACTGGTCAACAACGAATTTCAGGTTCAAATAAATCACAATGTGAACAAACTGAGTTCCTTTGTTCCACACACATCCAAGTGTTGGCTAACTTTATAATACAACAGGTAAAGCTTATGTTAAAGGTAAATGTTAAGGATATATGCATTAGATATTTACCTCTTCGCCTTTCTTTACCAAACCAATACGCTTGATGTTCAAGCGAACAGAAGCATAGAACTTCAGGGCATTGCCGCCAGAAGTGACCTCAGTTGGTCCCCCAAATCCAAATGTGGCTACCTTAGATCTGATCTATAATGCGTGAACAAATACAGGTTACCAAAAAGACGGAGATGAAAAGAGAGTAAGGTGGCATGCATAATGATAGAGCTTTACAAAAGGTTTAAAAAAAAAGATGGAATTTTATGATTTGCGTGTAAAAATGACAGCACGTTTGAATTGCCAATGTTGGAAGAACAGGAATCATCAGCTGTAAAGCTGGCTCAAAAAAAGATGTAGAATTGTGCCCATCATTAAAGCTGAATATAATTAACATATTTACAGCTTGAAGATTTGGTACTTCCATCAGCAAGATACGAGACACATAATTAAATCAATGATAAGTACATTGTTCTGACCGACTCTGAGGAGAAAGCATATAATAAATACCTGATTAATAAATAACAGAATTGTCTGAGAAAGTGAAAGGGAGTGGCTCAGCTTGCGAAGAGCTTGGCTCATCAATCTAGCCTGAAGAGCAACATGTGCATCACCCATATCCCCATCAAGCTCAGTCTTCGGGACAAGGGCAGCTACCTGTGTCATTGAATAAGATGAACCATGTAGCAAACTTAATAGTCATAAATAAGTTCTTAAGATTGAGTAGCATGCCAGCATGCTAATTGGAAACATTCTTAAAAACTTGAACGGAGCACCACTACCCAAATTGAGGAATTTGCTAAAAATGGAAACTAGAAGGAGCTAGATCTTACACTGTCTACAACAACAACATCAACAGATCCACTACGAATAAGTGTGTCCACAAGACTAAGTGCCTGCTCAGCACAATCTGGCTGAGAAAGAAGTAAATTGTTAGTGTCAACACCAATTGACTCTGCAAGAGCTGGATCCAAAGCATGTTCCGCATCTACAAAGGCACAGTAACCTAGAAATGCAAAATAAAAAGAGAACTCATTAAAATTACATTAGATGAATTTGGAAGGCAAAATATAGTAGCGAAGGCACAGGCACAGAAATTTATATTAGGATTAGAGAAGGCTGATGCCCATGGTTAACTACTCTTTGTATTTCATACCGTAAAGAATAAAGGACAGCTTTTATTGGCATTACAAATTACAAGCTTTTTGCGAAAAGCTTTTGTTCAATAGGTAGGGGTAGTGACAACAGAAAATCAACAACTCCAGATTAGCAAGACCATTTAAAGCAGTTCCAATATCCCGATTCTGTAATGTCCAGACACATATAACCAGCACAGAGTGACTGCTTTCATTCATATCCTAAATCATAATCTACTTTCCTTTGTTTTTCTCAATCATCGTATGTATCAGTAACTAGCCAGTTGATAGATTAAGAAAAGCATTATATTTGAAGAGAGGCTAGGTAGAAATTTGTGAATTTACCGCCACTCTTTTGTGCTTCTGCGATAACATGTAGAGCAAGAGTTGTCTTGCCTGACGCCTCTGGGCCAAAGACCTCTATGACACGTCCCTAAAATAGATATCCGCATGGAAAATTAGAAAGTAAGGTACATATACGCAAAAGAACATCAGAAACTATCAGAATATTTGATCTTTCCACTTTGCAAATATTATCATGTCAACCAAAAAACGAAAGGAAATGGATTGGTTCTACTTCGATCACTGATCTGGGAAAGCAATACCTTTGGAAGCCCACCAGTTCCCAGAGCCATATCCAGAGCCAAAGAGCCAGTAGATATAACAGGTACTTCTCTATGGCCCTGTGAACGCCCAAGCCACATTATCGCTCCCTTCCCAAATGCAGATGTTATTTGATCGATAGCCTGATGTAAAGCCAAGTCTTTCTTCGACATATTCTCCTCACCAGAGTCAGTCCCACTTGACTTTGTCTTCTTTTTGGCTACATATGCAGTTACAGAAAAATCAATGACTATTTAAGATAGCAGCAAAAGTATAGTTGAGGCAAAAGAAGATATAATGCACTTTGGATTTCAAGATAATATAATCACATTTGGGTGCACATATTCGAGAAAAATACTGTGGTGCAGGTAACAATTCGACAACCAAATTATGTGTACAGTATGAGCCAAACCACATGTTTCAATACTCAGCATCTATGATTAAACAGGTCCAGAAAGCATAAGATAAATGTTTATAACCTTTAGATGAGAAATCTCGGCAATGAAAAGTCGAGCCGCAGATCCCTTGCCTGTAGCTCTGTGAAACATTAAAGCATCAGTGAAACAGCATATAACCGTATGTTCATATTCCGTTTTGAGCCCTTCTGAACACTAGTGCACTTATCACATTGTCATCCAGTGTGAAAAATATTTTTGTGATCTAGTGCTGTAATGCATACTTAAACAACAACTCCTCCATTCGGGAAATATTGACGCTTCCGACATGCATTGTGAACTAAAAAACAACTATGGATGGTTGTCAGAACTCAATTTTCAATACAGAGGGAGTATTAAGCAAGATAAGAGGAATATCGAAAGCCAGGATTAAGATGGTTGGGGACCACATTATAAACTTTGAACAGGCAGTGGAGAATACCTGTGTAACCGAAAGCATAAAGACACTTTAAGCATGACATCAAAGACTCAAATTTCAATGGCAAGAGGAATGCTTATGACAACAGGGAAACAAATAGAGAACGCAGTATGAGCAAACGGCAATGTCCTAAAGATAAGTGATATTTGGGCGCTTAATAAAGTGAGGAAGGGTGCAGTAAAACCTCTCTTTAAGGAAGGTGGTTAACGAGATCGTTTATTGGCATAAAGCTAGCGGCACGGATCAACGGATTTGCAGTCGGAAATTGAAATTGAAATGGAGGAATCAGCACCTAAAGCGCCCGATTCCACACAAATGATCAATCTACGAGATCAATCTAGGGTTCTCATTCCCAATAGGCAAAGTGGAACCAGCACAAGCTTGAGCACTCTCCCGGGAACAACCACCCCGCCGGCCAACACATAGCACGACAGCTTGAAAACATTGGAGAGAACGAGAGCGGCACCTCAGGGTTAGAAGAAGCGGAGGAGGAGGCGGCGGCGAAGGCGCGCCGCAGCGTCGCGCGCCTCAAGAGTGTCGCCATGGCGGCGGCTTCTTCTCCAGCCGCGCGGTGAAGGGCGGAGGCGGATGAAGGGGGCTAGGGGTTTAGGGTTTTAGCGGGGCTCCTCGGGGCTTTGCTACGGCTGCGCACCCTTTTGAGCCCGGTCTCCGCCTCTTCGGGCTCCGATTCCGGTGTCAGGAAGAGCGACTCCACTGCCCGGCGCTTGCGGAACACCTCGATGGACCGCACGTGGACCCAACTCAACTGTGGCCCCGCTTGTCCGTCTCACTGAGCTACCTGAAACGGTGGACGTGGTCCACGTAATTCGTGTGGTCACCGGAGGTGGGTCCTCGGAAGCATTCGGGGTATCGCGCTATGGGCCCAAACATGACCCATCAACTGAAATACGGCCCGGCCCACCTAGCACCTTCGTCTTCCCCTGCCTTGCAGTTATTCCTCTCTGAAGCTTCGCAAGTGGCATCCGCTTGAACTCGTCGCCTTCGGCGGCCACAATCTAGCCCAGGGCTGCACCACAGCCATCAAATCTTGCTGCAAGTTCGGGGAGTCTTGCTGTTAGTGCGATTCAGTCCGTGAGGTGCCATTTCCGCCTGCGTCATTCTTCAACAAAAAGGTAAAGTTCTTTTTCCATTTCCGTCAATGATGTTCTAGTCCTACTCGCTGTGTGCTATCTGCTACCGCCGTGTCTCTTCCTTGGTTGTCAGCCTCAGAATATCTTCGCTTCCCTCTCAAAATCGAATGCGGCGACTAGGAGCAGCAAGTCGTGTAGAGTCGCTTGCCCAACGGCGGAGAGCGGGGACGGCGGCGCTAGCGACATTAGTTAGGCAGCCTCGATCCTGCGTGCCATCCCTTCAACGCTTCCCTTTGCGACCCTCCGCCGATGCCCCCGTGGCTCCCGCCGGCTCACCTTCGACTGCGGGCGCGTCGAACGCCGGCGACGGCGACCGTCCACCTCAATTGAGACCCTGGCGTCATTTGGTGGGGCTGGAGCACAATCAAGCCCGCACAACCTAGATCTAACGGCTGCAGAAGCCTGCTTCAGGGTGGACTTCGGTCAATACAAATTTGCAAATTAGCCCCTATTTGGATCGCGACTATTCTCCGCGATCCAGTTACATAAAACACCCTAGTCGCGATCCAACTATTTTCAAATAACCCCTTAACTTGGATCGCGATTAATAGTCGCGATCTAACTATTTGCAAATTAGTCCCTCAGTGTTGGTGCCGGCGGTGGCATGAGTTTGCCGGCAAGCAGCGGCCGAGGATTCAGGCAGAGCGCGGTCGGCGCCTCTCCTCACCCTCCTACAGCTTCACGTGGGATCCGCGTCAATCCGTAGTCTTCTCTAGCCGCAATCTCGCACCGAAATCGAGCTGCTGGTTCGGGGGGAAGGCCTGCTTTGCGTGAGATCCAAAATCCTTGGCCCGCATTACCGGCTGCGTTCTCAGCAAGGAAAGTTGGGACCCTTTTCCATGTCCGTGTCTGCTCTTCTCGCCTCGCTCGCTCCATCGCTGGTTGCTGTTGCTCCCGCTGCATTGCGAGCTCGTCGGAACGGAACCTCGCGGCAGTGTTCCGTTGGTACGCCGGCTTTACCACTCTTAGCTTATCTGACTTGCATTTCTTTTAATTGCAGAAACGGTTCTTTTGATAGTTGACACTGACAGTGCCCATGGGTCACCAATTGAACGTGCTGTAGGTAGGATGGTTGTGGAAAATGGGAAATGATTTTTATTTGTGTGTCCGGAATTCAGCATGCTATTGAGCCTTTTGATTGATACTGACCCGAATGATACGCTGAGTAGTGCTATTCTGATTTGATTGTATTATGGTGTTTGAAGGTTTATTACCTGTCTACTTCACACGTCTAGTCTTTACATCTCTTTTGCCATTTGATGAAGTGACGAAAGTTCATATCACATATGTTATGCAGGCTTAAAGTGCTAATTATCAATTGTATGGAACTTTGTTAACATAATTCATATACTGCGGCAATTGTCTGATGCTAATGTTCTTACACTGCTTTCAGTTAAAACAAAACTATCCATGGATGGAAGGAGTTTTGACCTGAGACATTCCTTGGGTGTGGAGGATGACAGTCCAAATCTGTCGCCATTCTTGCGCAAACTTTTCAAAGAGGTTTGTATTTTTGACACCAAGACACGCATCATTCTGCTGCAATTTGTTGTAAATTAGAATTCAAAGAAGATGGATAAGTAGGAATGTTAATGGTTGTCACAGTGGGATGACCGCAAGGCGAGGGGCTTTTTTCACCATGACATCAGTTCCTGTGAGACTAGGTTTGCTTAAAATTTCTATCAAAATAACTGCACAGACATCTACTGGTGATCTCAGATTTCTATCTTGATTTTGTGCAACCATGGGCAGGTGCTACCTGGAGAAAACAATTTTGTGGCAACATTAATAGAGGGACGTGATCAAAAGAAGCGGCCAACTGAGTTTGGAATGAACCAAGTCCTTCAGCCATTTGAGAGTGGGAAATTCAATTTCACAAAAGTTCGTCCAGAGGAAATTATATTCAGATTCCATGGAAGTGAGAACGATTCTGCCCAGTACTTCGATGGTGCCCCACATACTGTTTCAGCTTCTCCTAGTGCCATTTTGATCAATGTCAGTGTGTCTCCTTCCTCGGTGAAAGTTACTTCTATCTTACTGACAGAATAACCAATAAGTTTTTCCATCACATTTTTTGTGTCGCAGGTGAGCCCAATTGGTTACTGTCATGTGCTTTTGATCCCTAGAATCCAGGATTGTTTACCGCAAAGGATTGATGAAGAGAGCTTCTTACTAGCAATGTATGTCGCAAGGGAGGCAAGAGACCCCTTCTTCAGAGTTGGCTATAACAGTCTGGGTGGCTTTGCAACCATCAACCATCTCCACTTCCAGGTTAGTCTTTGGAATCTTTCAGTGTCATATTCTTGTGTCAAAAGCTATACAGCAGTCATATGTATTTCTTTTTCCTAACAACACCCGTCAGGAAATCCCGCACTGACGTTTTCCTCATCAGGCATACTACCTGAAAGTACAATATCCGGTCGAAAAGGCACCAACAGAGAAACTCACAACCCTAAGTAATGGGGTGAGCATTGCTCTACTGATGCAGTATCCAGTACGTGGTTTTGCATTTCAAGGCGGAACGTGCCTGGAGGATTTGTCTGGCGTGGTTTCAAAAATCTGCATCTTCTTGCAAGAGAGCAATAAGCCTTTCAATGTTCTTATCTCCGAATGTGGCAAGACAGTGTTCCTCCTACCACAGGTTGTATGATTGGATTTTTCACACTGCGTTCCTTTAGCAATTTATTAACATTTGGCCTGCTCCAAAACGTTCAAGCAGTGCTATGCAGAGAAGCAACTTGCTGGAAAGGCGAGCCAAGAGTTCCTGGACATGAGGATAAATCCAGCGATCTGGGAGCTTAGTGGCCATTTGATACTGAAGAGGAGGAAAGACTACGATGAAGCCTCTGAGGCAACTATATTCAGATTTCTTGTGGAAGCCTCCCTTTCGGAAACTGAATTCCAGGAGTTGAAGCTATGCGTCCTGGACTTGCTGGCCGGTGGAGCTGGACGCAGCTTGGGGATAAATTCCTAGGGAGTGAAGAGCCGGCAATTTGTTATAGACATTGGGATTCTTTATTTGCCGGATATTATTAACAATGTAAATGGACTAGCAGTTGGTTGGAGAATTCTCCGGCAATGGATCATGTATTGTCATTTTGTTTGACCTTGCGCTATGAAGTCTGCAAAGAAGACCATCGAACTCTCTTGGCATGGGATTGATTGTTCGTCAGTTGTATATATTATTGTTTACTGAACAACCAAATGGCCTATTAGCTCAGCTGGTTAGAGCGTCGTGCTAATAACGCGAAGGTCGCAGGTTCGAGACCTGCATGGGCCAGTTTTATTTATTCCCCTTATCTTTCCTGAGTCCAATTATATTGTGTTTTTTAGTCTCTTGAATGAAGTTTCAGGCTAGTTACACGATAATGGGATTTGACACTGGATTCTGAACCAGCTGCTTTGTATACACGCTCGCTTCTTTATGCAATACGTACAAAATTGACTTCTCTGTCGATGTTGAACCCAACATTTGATTACTACTCCAGTAACGTGAAAGTTGAACAATCAAAATGTGAATTTGATACGCTGATCATCTGTGATACCAACTTTGAACATGCGTGAAGTGCCGCGAGTACACGCGCGGATAGCCAGTACAGCACTGATGAGCTGATCAATGGAACGCATGTGCCTGTGCCTTCCGACCGTGCATCGACTGCTCCCCAACAACTCAGAAAATAGTGATATGTTAAATAATCAGCGATGTTCCGCAATTGAAGACGAGCGGCCGACACTAGCGTAATCCGTGCCCCAGCATCCTCGGTCCTTTTGCTCGTGCATCAAAAGTGACTAAGAAAGGGCGGTCGCAGCGAGCTCGACGATCAAATTTGATAATGCCAATGTATTTGGCTACTGTTTGGTGAACATCAACATCTAGCTAGCCAAACCAATGTTGCCCATGTCCTATTCTGTTTGCTCCACGCCGCCAACACGAACACAACGGCCAGGTCGAACCAATACGTTCCTCACAATTTTGTCTACAAATCAAGATCCTTATTCGCTATATTGTGGTCTTATATTCGTTCAAATAAAACATTATGGTCATACAAATTATGACATGCTGAGCATGTATGTCGTAGACACATTTTAAATACTTTTAGTAACATTGTCTTGGTATTACAAACTGAACACCGCCATGCCACCAAATTTCTGGTCACACCCTCGTTCTGTTATTACACAAAAAGGTATAAACCAAACATGCCCAACATTTCTATTTTATTTTTTCTAAGTGGCACGGTAGATTCGGCTTGCTTACGACCCAAGCATTCCTCAGTCCTTATGTTACCGATAAGATTTTAGCTGTAAATATTTTCTACATTGACATATTGGAGATAGCAACCAAATAGCCTCATACAGAATCGAATATAGTATTAGTTTAGGACAACTAGAGAATTCAGTGCTCCGTTATACGGAGTCGTTTTCTATGTCGAGAGTGATATGAAACCACGCACATGATTATTTATATATGACGGATGATTGACATTGACAGTCAAAGTGAGGGCGCTATCCTCTACGACCAACGTGGATGCAAATGCCCGTATCATCCCGTATACTGCAAACTACGTGTCATACTGAGAATGAACACGAACTACATCGTATTTCGACGTAAAAATATGTACTGAATTTCTTCCTTCTTCGATTTCCATTTTGTCAAAAAGTCGTACATTTTAGTTAAGCTGTTGCTGGATGGGCAAACGAGACGTCCCCAGCCCAAACCTGGACATTACGCTCGACCAGGCCCCACCGCATCCAGGACCGTGTTTGGCCACGTCTCGCACTCGCAGCTCTCCGTCTCCGTCCAGTTCTGTCCACTTCCCTCCTCTCCTCCTTCTCCTCCGTCTTGCCCCACCACCCCCCATCCCGTCGCAGCAGATCCCCCAAAAGCAAAGCCAAGCCAAGCCAGCCCCTCTCGCGTCCGCCGCTCTTCTTCACACCCGATGGCCGGCAGTCAACCGCCGCCCGCCGCGGTCGACCCGCGCAGCGGCTTCTGCGCCGCGACGCGGACCTTCCACAGCCTCCGCGATGCCGCCGAGCTCCCGCCGGAGTCGCTCCCCACCACCGCGGCCGCCTACGCCTTCTCCACCCTCCCCTCCCCGCTCCCTGACCGACCCGCCCTCATCGACGCCGCCACCGGCATTGCTGTCTCCTACCCCTCCTTCCTCGCCGCCGTCCGCTCCCTCGCGGGGGGCCTCTGGTCCACGCTCGGCCTGCGCCCCGGGGACGTCGCGCTCGTCGTGGCGCCCTCGCGGATCGAGGTCCCCGTCATAGACTTCGCGCTCATGTCCATCGGCGCGGTCGTCTCGCTCGCCGGCGAACCCGGCGTCCACCGCCGAGGAGTACGCGCACCAGGTCGCGCTCTCCAGGCCGGCCGTCGCGTTCGCCGCGCCCGAGGTGGCCGCCAAGCTGCCCCGGAACCTGAGGTGCGTCGTCATCGGCTCGGACGAGTACAAGAGGCTCGCGTCCGACGGCCGCGTCCCGGCGCCCCCGCCCGTGGCGGTGAAGCAGTCGGACACGGCGGCCGTGCTGTACTCGTCGGGCACCACGGGGCGGGTGAAGGCCGTCGCGATCACGCACCGCAACCTCATCGCGCTGATCTGCACGCACAAGGACAACCGGGAGAGGGTGGCGAAGGAGGCCGCAGAGGCGGGTGAGGAGCCGCCCCCACCCGCAGTCACGCTGTTCCCCTTGCCCCTCTTCCACGTGTTCGGGTTCATGATGCTGCTGAGGTCCGTATCCATGGGGGAGACTGCCGTGCTCATGGAGCGGTTCGACCTCAGCGCCGCGCTGCGCGCCGTGGAGCGGTACCGCGTCACGCTGATGCCCGGGGCGCCGCCACTCCTGGTGGCGATGACCAAGTCCGAGGAGGCGCGCCGCCGAGACCTCTCCTCGCTTCTCGTTATCGGCATCGGCGGTGCTCCACTGGGCCGAGAAGTTGCCGAGCGCTTCGCTGCCATCTTCCCCAACGTCGAGCTCGTGCAGGTCTCATCATACTTTACACTACAGAATAATTAACTTTGAAACTCTTGTACGAACTGCAAATTCCCTCCTTAGAATCCAATAAATTATGTTATGGTTTCAGGGCTACGGATTGACGGAATCGTCTGGCGCGGTGGCTGCGACGGTCGGGCCGGAGGAGTCCAAGGCATATGGTTCAGTCGGAAAGCTGGGCTCGCACATTGAGGCTAAGATTGTCGATCCGGCCACCGGCGAGGCCCTCGGGCCGGGGCAGCGAGGAGAGCTCTGGGTCCGAGGACCAGTTGTCATGAAAGGCAAGTAATTAGTTGTTGGACTATCAGCAATCTGACCCTTGTTAATTTGGTCTTTTGTAGATGATAGGTTTGTTTACTAGCTGAATTACGCAGTACATACGAAAATTCTTTGCCATGATGAGAAATACGCAGCACATATTACTATATGCTACGGTTTAATTTACTCTGACGATGAATAAAGTACTAGCATTTGTCATGTGGAAGCTACACGTCTGTCATGGCGACTTTTCGTCTCCTTTGCCTGCCATGTGTCTCATTCTTTATAAGTGGCTTAGAACCTGATTAGAGAAATAGTTGGTCTGGAACGTCGCTGAACCGATATCGTCACATGATTTCAAGGTTTGCTTCTGGGATTCTACTATTAGCAGGTCTTAGAGTACATATAGGACTACAAAAATTCATAAAACCCTTGTTCTCACGTCATAATGCATGGCATTGTTTTAAAACGAGACATTTCTAGGACGACCAACATGTTGCTAATATTTATATATTGACTTGAGTATGACAACAGCTTTTGGTTCACCATATGAGTCGTGGCATGATTTTTTCAGGCTATGTTGCTGATGATGAGGCGACTGCAGCAACATTGGATTCTGAAGGCTGGTTGAAAACGGTGACCTATGCTACTTCAACGAAGATGGTTTTCTCTACATTGTTGATCGATTAAAGGAGTGATAAAGTACAAGGGATATCAGGTGCCAGATGGTTCAAAACTCCAATTATACTACTATTGGTGAATTTTATCTCACGACTTGATGACTTGATGTTTTCATGATACTGATGTAAATCTTATCTCAGGTGCCTCCTGCTGAACTGGAGCATATCCTACTTTCTCATCCGGAAATCATGGATGCTGCTGTTATCCCGTAAGTACTTTCCACATAACTGTAGTAAACCCGGGTTAATCTGAAGTATCACAGATTTAAGCAAACTGCTGTAATATTCTTTCATCGTGCAAACAACATATATGATGTCCTTTTTGTGTGCACCATGCAGATATCCAGATGAGGATGCTGGGCAACTACCAATGGCTTTCATTGTGAGGAAACCGGGCTCAAACATTACTGAGCAACAAGTCATGGATTACGTTGCTAAACATGTATGGTCCCCCTTTTTGTTACATCTCCGCCCCCATATGGTTTCATATCGAATTAAAGGCCTCCCATCATGATCAGCTGGAATTCCTAATCAGCTTTATTTTTCTCATTGTCGTGGATTTTGTACTAGTTTAGTTTTGTTAGTTCACTGGTCCATTTGCTGTTAAGGATAATTTTTTG